>CM038677.1:600555100-600844155 GCA_021605205.1 Aegilops longissima | reverse complement strand
TTGGGAGTTCGAGCGCGGCGGATATCATGAGGCTGCGCCGGGGCCTCAACTTCAACTTCACCGTCTTGGAGTTAGATGCGATTCTCCTGGGCTGTTCAAGCACGCCTTGAATCATCCCGAATGGTTCAGGTTGCCGAGGGAGTCGTTCCATTGTGCAACAATTCCTCGCTCGACCGCATCCGTGCAATGATGCCGCCAGCGACTTCGCATGGAATTGCTCCAAGCTGGCAAGATCCTGCGGATGGCGTCGTCTGGTGTTCTTTGACAGCTTGGAAGAAGTGCCGATCCGCCCGATGAAGCGAAGGGCCTCACCCGCGACACCAGCGGACGGCGAGATGCGCGCATGGCCACCAGTGGAGGAGGCGGCAGAATGCTACGCACCGGTCGGAGTTCCGCGTGGAGGCAGAGCAGCGGCGGCAAGCCTTGTCAGTGAAGAGTTTGCCATCGAGGAGGAGGAGCATGCAGAACAGAAGGCTGAATCAGTGAAACCGCCGGCGCCTCCTCCCACCATCTAGCACTTGCCGTGAGCAGAGCCCCAGCTCCACCAATAAAGCGTCTCCATGAAAGTTTGGAGACCAGCAGGCGGCAGAGCGGACCAGCAGCGTCGGCGTCAGCGCGCAACGCCTCCACCGCATCAAGGGCAAGTTGCAGCTGGAGCACCTCACTCCGCGCGCAAGCTGGGCGGGGCCTCCCAGTGCCACAGCTGCTACTCCCGCCAAGCGATCAAGGGAACCCACTCCTCCGCCTCGTTCGGTGCAAGGCGAGCAGGTGATCTCTCCGCGCTCAGCTCGACGAGGAAGAAGAAGAGTAAGCTTACATGTTGTACTTGTATTTCTTCAATTTTGTTGCTTTGTCTTGTATCTGATTTGCTTCATTCTGAACTCTTTCCTTTTTCAGGGCCTGGCTCAGAGCGTCGAAGAAACCAAGACCGGTGGTTTTCATCGAGGGCGAACCCACTTGGCAGCAGGAGGCGCGTCAGAGACCACCTACCGGATCGGCAACTCTTCCTCAAGCAGCCCCGGACAGCCCCCCAGCCGTAAGTATATGGTTTACTCTTTATGTTGGGTGTGCATGGGTGCCCTTTCTTTGATGATATCATTGTTGGTTTGTGTAGGAAGCGAGCAGCCCCACCGGGAGTGCGGAAGCCGCTCCCAGCGTGCCATCTGCGTCGACTACACCGCCAAGGGAGGATCCCCGGCAAGGGGCGTTCTCCGGCAAGGAGGCTTCTCCGGCAGGGGCAGTTCTCCGGCAAGGGATAGCGCCCGGCGACCCTCCGATGGTCGAGACAGCGGCAGATCCCATCGCGGTAATCCTCTTGCTGAAAACTCCCTTGTGATCTTCTTCTTCTGATTTTGTTTTTGAGCGTTTGCTTGACTATTCTTTCTTTTCTGGTCGTCCGGATCCATCCGTCATGAGCGATGGAGACCGAGTCGCGGTGAGGAAAAAGCTGCTGCAACACTGCCGGCGCGTCGTCGTCATGGAGGAGGAGGCTGGCGCCCGATGAGTCCGCCCGGCGAAGAGGTCCGCAAGGACTGCTGCCGCGAGAGTTTGGCGAGGGTCCGCGTCGCGTGCGACAGCCCCGAGGCGCAGAGGCGCCAGCGCCACGCCGACCGCCAATCCCTCCGCCCGGTAGCTGCAGCGTCGGGCTCAAGAGCCCGGCCAGGTGCCTATCGAAGGCCGGTGATGGCGTCTTCATCAAACTCCCACGGGCATCGAGCTCCAGGCGCCCGGTCGAAGGAGAGACCTTTGACGAAGAGTTGCTCGCCTCCGGCAGCTGGCTGGTCGGACGCGCAAGCAGCAGGCGTGGCGCAGTGCGAGGAGGATGGCTGAGGAAGCTTTGCCGCTTACCGCACCCGACAAGCCAAGCTGGAATCCGAAGCGCTTGTCGTGAAGCGCGGAGCGAGACATAGAAAGCGCGTGGAGGAGCTCCGGGGCATCAATTAGGAAGCTCTCCGGGCCTTGGCAGAGGAGCGGGAGCAAATCGTTGAGGCGCGCAAAACCTTCATCCTCGAGAAGGCTGAGATTGAAGAGCAACAAAGGCTTGCCACCGAGAGGCTATCTGCGCAGGAAGGCGAGCTGGCGCAGCAAAAGATCAATCTTGACAGCCATGAGGAGGAGCTAGCCGCGCGTGAGGAAACACTTGGCGGAGCCCTCAAGGAAGCAAAGGACGCTACGCAACTGCCGAGGCCGCCAAGAAAGAGTTGGAGACGAAGGTGGCGCAGCTGGAGGCCAATCTCGGAGAAGCGGGAGCTTGCTGCACTCAAGCCGAAGCGGCTTGAGAAGGATGCCTATACTCTTGGCGAGCTGCAGGGGCCGTCTCGCCGAGGAAGCAAGGAGCTCAGCGCCGTCAAGGACTCCAAAGCAGATCTCGAGTTGAAGCTGACCACCTTGATGCAAGCGCTGGGACGGTGCCAAGGATCGGGAGGTGGCCTTGTTGGAGAAGATCAAAGGCCGACGAGGCGCTCTGGCGGCCTCTGCCGCCGAGCACCTTGAGGAAAGCGTGGACCTTTGGACCGAGGGTCTCGTGAATGTTGCGCCGCCATCGACAAGGGAGCCGAGGTGGGGATGGTGGATCTCGGGTACTCCTCCGGCGAGCACCTCCAACCCAGCGCCAAGCTCAGCTTGTTCTTCAAGGCGTGGTGGCGGCTCTTGGTGACTCGGGAAGAGATTCCAAAGCAGCTGGCGAGGAGTCGCGCAAGATCTGTCGGGAGCTCTCCGAAGGTCTTGATGAAGGTGGCCTTCCGCAATCAGGCCTCAACCTCACGGCGTCCTCAATTCCTTGCCGCCGGATGCCGATGTGGGAGCACTCAAAGCCCTTATCGCACCCATTGTGGACAAGGTGGGCAAGATCAAGAGGGTTGATGGCGACCCGCGTGACTAGGCCGTAATTTTATCTTTTCCTTGTTCTTTGCTGGTCATGTTAGGATAACAATCTATTAGAGCTGCGACAAGCTATTTTGTAATATAACTCTATCTTGGGCAATGATTGCAATGTTATTTCCTTTACTTGATTCTTTCCTTTGTATGTTTTTGCCCTACGCTCTTAGGGAACTTGTCGGTGCGGGCACCTTTGCCGCGAGCGCTGAGTGCGGAACGTCAGCAGCCTGCTGGCGGTTGCCGCTTCCGACAAGCAACCTTGTCGCCACTAGTTGCAGCTCACTTAAATTGTTGAGCGGACTCGAAACAAAATAAGGGCACAACTAGCTACGAGTTGGTTCCTTCGCGCACAGGTTTTCCATACAAAATGCAGTCGTTCGAGGAAGATAACTTAAAAATTTAAAACTGATTGCTCAAACTTTAGCAACAAGCTATTACATCGTTTGCTTCGGTAAGGCGAAATTTCCTCGGCGGCGCTTGGCGGCCCCATTATCTTCTCCTTCCCCGGTTAACTTGTGTGCGAGGGAAACTTCCTTTCTTTGAGAAAGAAAGAAGAAAATAAAGTCATGGAGCCTTGCGGCTCGTTATTGCTTCACCGGGCGAGGTGCTGCACAAAGCGTCGAGATAACATATGCAATAAAATTATGAAGGCATGAAATTGACAAGTTGTGCAAAACACATGAGCTTTACTTATGCAGGATCATGCCCGGCTTTGTACAAAGGATTACATGCAACATCGGCAAGACTTGTAAAATAGGTGGTTGCGGAACAGGTTCGCAAGCTTAACTATATCGGTAAAACTTATGAAGATGCTCGATGTTCGAGGAGTTGCTCACGGAATGCCATCTTCGGTCTCAAAGCGGACAGCGCGAGGCCTAGTGACTTGTTTCACCCGATAAGGGCCTTCCCACTTCAAGGCGTCAACATTTGGAATTCTTGGCGGACTGAGCGGCGAAGAACAAGGTCGCCTTCCTCGAGACTTCGGCATTAACTTTGTGGCTATGGTGGCGGTATAAAGCTTGCTGGTAACGAGTAGCTCGTCTGGTGCCTGAAGAGCGGTCCTCCTCAAGGAAGCGGTAGCGTCATCTTGTCGCAGCTGCTCTTGCTCAAACTCATCATAAGCGAGCACTCGAGGTGATCCGAATCTGAGTTCCGTGGAGAACTGCCTGCTGCTCCATAGACTAGAGCGAAAGGTGTGCGGCGGTTGGCTCGATTTGGCGTCGTCTGATCGACCAAAGAACCACCGGCAGCTCCTCAATCCAGTTTCTTCCGCACTTGTGCAGCTGTCAAAAGTTCTGGTCTTGAGCCCACGCAGCACTTGACATTTGCCCTTTCCGGCTTGACCGTTACTCCTTGGATGAGCAGCGAAGCGAAAGCAGACCTTGGCGCCAAGATCTTGGGCGTCTTGCATGAAGGTGCGGCTCGTGGTGCGTGCCGTTATCGGTGATGATCCTGTTAGGTATCCCAAAGCGGCAAACAATCGACTGAAGAACTTGACTCTTATTGTGTTGTCACCTTCCTCACTGCTTCCACTTCCGGCCACTTTATGAACTTATCGATTACAGCGTACAAGTACTCAAAGCCCCGACAGCTTTCGGGAAAGGGGCCGAGGATGTCGAGCCCCGGACGAAAATGGCGGGATAAAGGGATCGTCACGGAGAGCTTGAGCTGGTTGGTGTATCTGCTTGGAATGGGCCTTGCGCTTCACTTGGTTACTTGTGCGATTGCATCTGGAGGCTGTTGGCCAAAAGAAACCTTTGGAGCTTGCCGGCAAGTGCTCTTCTTGTAATGTGGTGGCCACATATGCCTCCGTGTATCTCTGCCAGCAGACTTCAATTTCACACCGTTGAGTCTTCTTACATGCGGTGTCTTTGTCGACAAGCTGGTACATACTTGACTGTCGGGCTACTTTTCCGCTTCTTCTTGCTCTTGGGAAGTTCTCTGTCTGAAGGAAATGGACAATCTCTTGTGCCCATCTTTGGAGCTTGCAGCTCGACAACAAGGACTAAAGGCACATCTGCTGCTGCTGGAACATCCGCTTCTCTGGCAGAACCTGCGGTTGGCGGAGCTTGATGTTCCCGGCAAGCTGCGAACAAAACTTGTCGGGAGCATCTGCTTCAATGAAAGAAACCCTAGGGCTTGTCGGAGCTGAATGCTCCTCAGCACTCTTAGTGTTGATCACAGGGACCTTCTTGGGGCGGCTTGAGGAAGCTCTGCGGGAAAATAGTCACCAATCAACTTCCTCTTCTTGTTACATCCGGTTGATGGCGTTACGATCGGTTGAGTCAGATTGAGCACAAAATCCCTGGTTCCCACGGAGTAACTTGAGTGCGGCGCACTTTGACAGAGCCATCGGCAATATCATTCGAGCTCTTGGAACATGTTCCATCGTAGGCCGTCAAAGCGCTCTTCTAACTTTCTCACTTCATCAACATAGGCTTCCATCAATGGACTCGATAATCTTTATTCACTTGGCGGACAA
The DNA here is from genome assembly GCA_021605205.1 of Aegilops longissima. Classification (NCBI taxonomy): domain Eukaryota; kingdom Viridiplantae; phylum Streptophyta; class Magnoliopsida; order Poales; family Poaceae; genus Aegilops; species Aegilops longissima. Next base: position 600,838,796 of record CM038677.1, on the reverse strand, counting down.
CAAGGCATGAGTCACCCACGATAATGAGCTTCTTGATCCCAAGGTCTACTGCGATCCTGAGACCGGCAAGCAAACCTTCATACTCTGTAGTATTGTTTGTTGCTTGCTCCTTGGGAAAGTGCATTTGGACTATGTACTTGAGGTGTTCTCCGGTGGAGTGCGATAAGCGGCCAACGCCACCGGCGCCTTGCGGCGAGAAGGCACCATCAAAGTACATCAGCCACTCTTTGCTTGTTTCTTTGCGGGGATGCTCGTCTGGAATTTCTTCATCTTGTGTTGGCGTCCATTCTGCTATGAATTCTGCCAATGCTCTGCTTTGAATAGTTGAGGTGCTTTCAAACTTGAGGCCAAAGCTTGCAGTTCAGTGCCCTTTCGACAATCCTGCTGTTGCCTCTGGATTTTGTAATATCCTCTTGGTGAAGCGAGTGGCGACTATTATCTCATGTGCTTGGAAGTAATGGCGCAGCTTTCTCGAGGCCATGAGGAGGCGAAAAGCAATTTACGCACACGAGTACCTTGACCTAGCCCCTGCAGAAGGGAACCGACAAAGTAAGCTGGGCGCTGCACCATCCTTTTACGCATCTTATCGCTTGCGCTGCGCAGATCCATCCTTATCGGGACGAGCTTGCGGTGAAGCCCCCCGCTTGTCGCTGGGTGCATCTGCCGTGGTTGCTAGCTCATCATCCGCCTCCTCTCCGCTACTAACAGCACTAACCACTTGATTGGTTGCGCTATATATATCAGCAACTTCTCTTGTGGCTTAGGTGCGACAAGTATTGGAGTGGAGGACAGGTATCTCTTTAAGTCTGCAGCGCAGCCTCCGCTTCGGAGTCCATTTCATTGGACCTTCCTTTTCAATATTTTGAAAAATGGCGAGTAGCGCTCAGCAGAACCTAGAGATAAACCTCTTTGAGAGCAACCACGCAACCGCAAGCCTTCCGTACATCCTTGACACGCTTTGGTGCTTCAATCTGCTCAATGGCCTTGATCTTGTCGGGATTGGCTTCAATTCCCGCTGGGACACGAAGAACCGAGAAGCTTGCGGAGGGACTCCAAACACACACTTCTCGGGGTTGAGCTTGAGGTTGATCTTGCGCAGATTTGCAAAGGTTTCATCTAAATCTTGAATCGAGTTGCTTTGTCCTTGCTCTTGACCACTATGTCATCCATGTGGCTTCTACATTTCTGTGTATTTGGCTCAAAAGCGTCATGGACTACTCTTGCAAATGTTGAACCAGCATTCTTTAAACCGAAAGGCATCCGTATGAAGCGATTATGTGCCACATGGGGTGATGAATGCGTTTTCTCCTCATCCTCTTACGCCATGAAGATCGATGATATCTGAGTATGCATCAAGAAATGAAAGCAAATCACATCCGGCCGTGGAGTCAACAATCGATCGATCGCGTGGCAAGGGAAATGGGTCTTTAGGACAAGCTTTATTAACATCGGTAAAGTCGATACAAAGCCTCCATTTTCCGTTTGCCTTACATGCGACTACTGAGATTGGCCAACCACGTAGGATGGAGCACTCCTCGACAAGGCCTGCTGCTTCCAATTTCTTCATCTCTTCTGCGATGAATTCTTGGCGCTCCTTTGCTTGCTTTTCGACTTTACGCGGCGGGCGCGCGAGGACAGATGGCAAGATGGTGCATAATTACTCACAGGAACACGGGGATGTCGGGCGGTTGCCACGCAAACACGTCGGCGTTCGCCCGAGAGAAAGCAGCGGCGCCTTCCTATTTAGAGTCGAGAGTGGCGATGGTGAAGGTACCACCAGTGCCGTCCTCATGGCGGACACCCTCTTGGTCTTTGGTGGAGCTGCCATCGTCTTCTTGCACTTGCGGTGGAGCTCGATGGTGCGTCCTCGGCGGTGGCGCAGCACTCGAAGAGGTGCGCTTGCCGGAGTGGGCATCGAGCTCTTGCGGACTTGGTCTTCTTCTTCCCCGGGAGATTCAGTGACAAGTGACTTGCTATCTGTTGCGGCTGCTGCTTCCCGGTAGATCTTGTCGGCGTAGATAAGAGCATCCTTCTTGTCGCCGAGGGACAGAAATGACACTTGCTCGGGACTGGCATCTTGACAAGTTGTATGCATAATGAGAGGCTACCATGAACTTGGCGAGTGATGGGCGGCCAAGTATTCCATTGTAAAGCAATGGAAAATCAGCAACATCAAAAGTGACCCTCTCAGTCCTGAAGTTCAACTTCGCTGCCAAGCGTCACCGACAGCGTGATCTTTCCCTTGACTTGCTCCTTCCGGATTGATTCCTTGGAATGTACTGTCTCTTGAGCTCGCCATCGAGGATCTGAAGCTTACGGAGTACCGCGCGAGGGATCAGGTTTAAGCCGGCCCGCCGTCAACTAGCATCTTGGTGACCTTGAGGTTGCGGATAGTTGGTGAAACCAACATCGGCAAGCACCCAACCGCGATGATGCGATCAGGGTGGTCCTCAATATCAAAGATGATAGGCGTCTTGGACCATTTGAGGCTGCGTGACTCGATGGATGGTTACGCGCATTAAATTCCGCATCCTTGCTTGAGTTGGCGGTGTGAAGTATGCGAGAAGCACCACCGTCAATGCAGGACCTCTGTGGCTTTCGAAACTCCTGCTTTCGTCGGTCTCGCCGTCATCCATGTCTTCATCGTCGTCGTCATCTTCATCCTTATCGCGGCAGCGGAGGTCTATCTCCTTGCCGCTGCTTGGCCTTGCTGTGGCGTCCTCCCGGCGGGGCGTTTCTTGCTAGCTCCTCCGGCACCATCTTGAGCTTTCTCCTTGTCGCGCGCTTTCGTATTCAGCCTTACATTTGCTCAACAAGCTGCTCGACCTTCTTGCAGCTCTGGAGGTCATGTCCCTTGGTGCGGTGGATCTTGCAGTACTTCTTGTTGGAGCCGTCCTGCTTGTCGGCGACCGCCACAGCCTGGCAGTTGGTGTCGCGGCAACCTCCTTGCGGAGCTACCAACTTTGGCTTTCTTGGCGCCACCTCGTTGCGGACTGCTCAACAACTAGCACATCTCTGCCTTTCTTCTTTACATTGCTCCGCCGCGGCTTTTCTTTGCGGGCAGACCCTCGCTTCTCGAGATCCTGCTGCCTCCACATTCTCTTGAGTCTCCTCCCTTCTTGACCTGCACACTTGTCGGCGGGGCATATATCTCAGCAGCGTCTTTGATCTTGTAAATCGCCATCTCCTCCCACATCCTGCGGTTCCGCGCGTTCGATGGAGCAGCGCTGATTACCCATGGCAGGAGTAGACATTTGGGATATTGTCTTTGTACGGCTGAATCTCTGAATGAACTTGCGAGGGCTCTCCTTCCATACAGGCGGCGGATGAAGGTCGCTCTCTTGGCCATGGGGCTTGTGGCGCTGTGAAAGCGCCGACAAATGATGGCATAGATCCCATAAGAGGATATGGAGTTGTCAGCAAGTGCATGAGCCAAGATCGACATTGGGCTTGAGTACCAATGGGAAATAGTTGGCCAGAATCTTGTCGTCTCGCTCCCCGGCAGCTTGCACCGCAATGGTGTAAATGCTGAGGAACTCCGACGGATGCGTCTTGCCGTCGTACTTCTCGGTACATCGGCTTGAAATTCTTCTTGCTGGGCCACTAGACTTGCGCAGCTCACGAGTGAGCGCGGGGCAACCTACAGCGTCTGACAAATCGCTGGTTCCCCAGGCGCATGCATATCGACGAGAGGCCAAAGCGCTGGTCGAGATTGGCGCCAGCGCCTCTCTTGGCGCTCGATCACGAGTTCGGCGTCTTCTTGTTGTCGTTCGTGAAGAACTTGGCGCTGATCGCGGCGGGCTCGCGGATCTGATGATGCGGTGGAGTCATTTGTCGAGGTGGATCCGGCGAGTCGGCGATCTTGGCCTTGAGGTGGAGAGTGCATGGTGGTTGCACCTCCACAGGTTTCGTCGCCACCGGCTCGTGCCTTGTCGCCTTGCGCGGCTGCGATGTAGTCGGTTGCCGCGAGTGTCGCCGTTAGCAAAGCCGATGAGACTACGGATGGTGGCCCTCCATTCATCGACCTTGTCGGCCGTTGGAGGGTAATCTAGGAAGCGATTGAGCTCTCGCCAAAGCTTGCTGGAGTGGTGGGTGGCGATGGCGAGCGGCGCGAGGCGGGATATGCTCGGACTTCTAACTATGTTAGAAGGAGCGATATCCCATCCGGCGACCGTGCCTCGCTTCGCGCCCGACATGTCGGCGTGCAAGCTGGTCTTGAGGGCCTCGGGATCCACCAGCTCGATCTTGATCCAGCGGCGTATGGTACTATGAATACCATGGCGCTGTCGGTCCGCGCCTCTGAGATGGGCGCGGTGCGTGTCTGGGCGCCGAGGTCTGCGCGGCCTTGTCCTTGGACTTGGCAGCATCATGAGCTCCCGCGGTGCCGTCCTTCCGCCGGCGTCTACCCCACCACCCATTTGCTCGGTGGGGTGGGATCGGCGTGGGCGGCTCCGCTGCGCCCGAAGCCTTCTTCTTCGGTGGCATGTTGATGAAGATGATGAAGATGTTGCTCGTGTGAGCGCGGATCAGGTTCACACAGCCTCGCGCCCTACTGGCGCGCCAAAGATGTCGGGGAAGCTGATCGGACCCACGAACACCTATGGGACGGCGGACCGAGCCCCTTCGGTTCGTTGGGGAGGCGGAGTCGCCTCGAAAAGCGGATCGGCGAAGCACATGAGCAGTTACCCAACCGGAGCTCTCCGGAGATAATACTCCTGCTTTGCTTGTCCGATTGTATTGTGTTCTTGCTAGGGGGGCGCTGAGAGCTACAAGACCTAGCTGAGTGTTCTCGGTTTTGAATGAACCGAACCCCTCTCGTTGCACATGGGCCTCCTTTTATATGCTCAAGGGGTCACTGACGGTGGCAACATAGACAAGGGCAAAAAGGGAAAATGAGTTGCGGTTGGTACAGCTACTTATGCAGTGCATCCTACCTAACCACGGCGGCGGGGACAAAGGCATTAAATGCCCGTCTAAGTCGACTAAGCAGTGCGAGAAAAGGACCGTCGAGGCGCCACCGTTCGCCATGATGGCCATCTTGTCGACACCGCTTGCCACCAGCCCGGCTGCCTGACCTCTTGCCACCGCAGCGCTTGGAAGGTCCCATGGCGACACGTTGGTGGATGAGCTGGAGGCGGAGGAGCGGAGTGGTAATCTGCGCATGACAAGCACCTTACTGCGGTTGTTGCCTTGTCGCGTCCGGAAGCTTGTCGCTCACGGGCCTTCGGCAAGCTCCTCTTGTCGGGGTCTTGTCTTCTAGGTGCCTTGAGGTGGCCTTCCCGGCAAGCTCCTCTTGCCGGGGCCTTGTCTCCTTGGCTTAAATACTTTGTTCTTGAATGGCTCCAATGGAGCCGAGGAGGACCTTGGCGGTCACAAGGCAAGCCTTGCAGGCGAAGTGCTGCGTTGCCCGTGCGAGTTCGGGATACTAGGGTACCCTACTCTAGTACACCGACAGCGGGGAGGGGTTTGGGGAATATTATTGGCTAGTTGGCGAAGGCGGTTGAATCGGATTTGGGGGAATTTGTGTGCGGGGGAGGATTTTGCGCGGTGGGCGGGGAGTTTGGCGCATGGTCGGTTTCTCCAAGTGCAGTCCCGTGTCGGTGAACGAGCAAGGCGAAGCGCGTTCGTTTGCGTGAGCCGTGTGCAGGACCGAGCGTGTGTGGGGTGCAATGCGACCATGACAGAGTCTGTGAGTGTACCGCCTTTTTCCTTTTAAACTAGGTGCTTCGCCCCCTCAAAAAAATTGTTGCTTCAGCGCGATCCATTGATACTACTACTAGTAATCTGGTAATCCCAACTAAAGCAGGCGGCGGGTCTTTTCCAGCGATATGCTGGGAGGTTGGCTTAGTTGGGTTTTTAGATTTGTCTCGGTTCAATAAAAGCAGAGTTGGTGATGATGGTGTACTGTCATCCTGCAATATAGGCCGTCCGATCTATATCTAACGGATAGGAAGGAAACTATGACAATTTACCGCACTCCTCTCCACATTTACGAGATAAGGCTTTCCCTCGTTCATCCTTTTCTCCCACAAGATCTTGATCTTCCGTGTAACATACGGGCATCTTGCTAATACTCCTACAATATGTATATTATTGTGAAAGTTCATATACACCGGCGAGATTAATGCAAACACGGCAGATTTTCATTACATTTGAACTTTTATAGGACAGAAAAAAAAAAAACCCGACCCTAAACCTATTCTCTGGCGGCGACCGGCGTCCTCCATCTGCGATCTCTATATGCGGCGCGGGTTCAAGACCCATGAAGTGAAGGTGCGGTCTCCGGCGAGGAAAGTAGAACCGGGATACGGACCGCCAGTTGGCTTACCATGCCTGCCGCCTCCCATGCCCTACTCATCCTCGAAGAGTCCCGACCTCAGCGGTGCGGGCGTTGCGGCGGCAAGTAGGATGCATGGCTGACGGTGCTCCCATCGTCTGCCGCCAGCGTGGCCACCGCTTGAGCGGTCGCGTCTGGCTACGCCACTATTGCGTCGCGAGAGGCGACTTGAGCGAGGGCGACGACCTCGAGCTTCATCCCCGAAGACAAGCTCTCCCGCAGAGCGTTCGCACTTGCGGTCATGGCGGATATGGTGCCAGGTAGGAGGACGATGCGCTATGGTGTGGAGGTTAGCTGGGCATTGCCGCTTTAAGTAGCGCATTCCGGTGAGGCCAAGTGTCCGGGTGCGTCATTAAGTCGCCGGAGTTGGTTCCTCGGGCACCGATCCTCTTATGACGACATCTGAGCGGACGGCATGAATGTGGGCAGCTGGCGCGGCTGAACACTGCAGCGATGGCGCGAGGGGTGAGGGCTTTGGAGTGCCAGGGTAGTCAGCTACGGTCGTGGCAACGTTGGAGACGCCCTTTGCTCAAATGTGATCCCCGCATGTCATTGAAAAAGCAAGATGACCCGGCATGGTCTCAGGTCTAGAGGATGCAGTTGGCGCGCTACACCACTCCAGCAGACGGCGTCGCGGCGCCCGTGCATCCTCGACGAGCGGGTGTTGGGGTGTGTTTGGATTGTGGCCAAAGTGCACCTTACCAAAATTTTGGTCATGACCCAAAGATTGGTCTTTGTTTGGATGGTTGCCATTTTTGGCATGCCAATGAACTCTAGCCAACTCTAGTTCATTTTTCTTGCCAATGTCGGCCAAATCATGGGCAACCAATACCTCAACCAAAATTTTGGTCATGACCCAAAGATTGGTCTTTGTTTGGATGGTTGCCATTTCTTTGGCATGCCAATGAACTCTAGCCAACTCTAGTTCATTTTCTTGCCAATGTCGGCCAAATCATGGGCAACCAATACCTCAACCAAAATTTTGGCTACCCAATGCTTTGATGGGGCAACCTTGGGCACAAACCAAACATACCGTTGGTCGTGCCACAGCACTAACGCCACCCTCGGCACACTTTGAAACCGACCGTGTCTAGAGGCGATATGAGCGTGTAAGCTCACATGATCGCCGTGTCCAAAGGCGGTGCTGGAGCTGCGCCCCATTGTTGGCCCCAACGACCCACATGAACGGTTGTTGGTGGCGAGGAGGTCGTGGGCCAGCTCCTCCATTGGACTAGTCTGCGCTACATCGTCCTGACGGGTGTGCCCCACATGTCGGTTTCCCTATTTTCCCGGCCATATTCGAGCGTCAGTGCTCCGCATTGCGCATTAGGCCTTTCACTATGTAGGCCAAGTGAGACAACTTATTGTTTATTTGAGCCGTTCAAGTGTAATCATGTGGCATTTGCTTATTTCTCATTCCTCTCCAACCATCTTCTCCATCGATCATATCGCCCTCCAGTCGAGTCCATCCTCCTGCATGCCTCATTTGAACATTCTGCCGAGTATCATTCGCATGTACCCACCCTAATCCTCTTTCAATAGATCTTGGACCCGAGATGAAATCGAGAGGGAGCGAGTGAAACACGTGATACCTAAGGCGGATACAAAATTTTGAACCGCTGATCATAGCATCCGCAAATCATATAAAGGGTATTCAATGTTTGTTTCGTTTTTGAACGTACAATATACTCCCTCCTATACTTTCTAGTTTACATATAAGTTTTATGTGTAGTCAAAGTATCTCTACTATGATAAAAAAAGGTATCAACATTCAACAACGCCCAATCAATATTGTTAGATTCGTACGTGCTCCTAGATTTTTACTCGAGATGGTTTCCAATTTCACTATTGACAAGATTAATAGTACATGAGATGTATAATGTGAAAATTATATCATTGGAAACTTCACATACGAAATTGACCGTATGCTTTGTGTAAGTTGCATGTCATATATTATTACTCTAACATTTGGTCAAAGTTAGCCTCGAAAAACGCATTGGACCCTGTATGCTTTGTGTAAGTTGCATGTCATATATTATTACTCTAACATTTGTGTAAGTTGCATGTCATATATTATTACTCTAACATTTGCTCAAAGTAGTATAGTGGAAGTGGATCCTCGGCGTAGGTATCCTGCCTTACCCTCCTTTCGGTCACTTCTTGGCGGACCCCATGCTTGCTAGGCCCGCATGTCGGTTACTCAATGGGTTCGACCACGTCGAGGATCCTAATCCATAGTATACTCCCTCTGTTTTTATTTACTCCGCATAAAAGCGGAGGGGTGGTGGTATAATAAATGACGCAGGCGGGGAGGGGAGGGCGTCGGTTTGCTCTCAGCTGCGGTCCCTGGCGGCAGCGAAAAGGCAAAGCGCGTCCCATTCGGTGGCGGCGTGGAGGGTCCAGCGTGCGGGCAACGCGAACGCGACAAGAGCGATGTACAGTCAAAACCGATTGACGGTCGTCACGGAACCACTATTCACGCGAACCTTGTTGCTCGGCTGCGCCAGCCGCGCCTAAAACCACACCAGATCTCAGCCCATTCCCCACCTCTCGATCCCTAGCCGCATCAAGCGTCCCTAGTTCGCGGAAAGCCATGGTGCGCCGCAAGATCACTTACTACAAGATCTTGACGCTGGGCGCCGCGCGAAATCGCGGCGGCGGTCGGCGCCAGAGACCTCCGTTCCCAAGCTCGCTGCGGCTGGCGATCCCGAGTTCTCGGAGCCAAGCTACGAGGAGGAGGAAGCCGATCAATGTTCAATGCGGAGGTCGCGCGCGAAGGCCCCGATGGGTATGAGGCGATGGGCGTCGACTTCGTGCGGCGTCCGAGTCCCCCATGGTGCAGGCGGACCAGAGGTTCAACATGGCGATACTAAAGGAGGACCGGGAGGCAGAGGCTCAACTCGACGCGGAGCGCGCGCATGTCGCTGCCATCGTGGCTCTCCTGCAGGCGAAACCGGATGTCGTGGATGTGAACCGGGCGGTGGAGGCTCAACTTGAGGCGGAGCACGCGGATGCCGCTGCCATCGAGGCCCTCCTGTAGGCGGAACCGGACGTCCTGGACATGAACCGGGCGGCAGAGGCTCGACTCGACGCAAAGCGCGCGGATGCCGCTCTCATCGAAGCCCTCCTGCAGGCAGAACCGGACGTCCTGGACTTGAACCGAGCGGCGGAGGCTCGACTCGACGCGGAGCGGGCGGATGCCGCTGCCATCGAGGCCCTCCTGCGGGCGGAACCGGACGTCCTCGACTTGAACCGGGCTGTGCTCTCATCCATGCAGAGCGCCCGCACGCTCCGCTTGAACGAGTAGCTGGAGGCTGAGGACAACCACGGTAAGGAGACACACGTCGGCAGCGACGGCTGGTTCGCGCCGGCAGCCAAAGACGACGAGGCCGTCTCTTTCCGCGAGCAGTGATAGTTTTTATTTATGTTGTTGTTTTTATGGATCTTTTGCTGTGTAAAAACATACTATATTTGTTATGCAAGTCGCCTGACTTGGGTCAGTCTACCATTTCAGGCGGTTGGATGAATATCCTACGTCTCCTAACCTCTTCTTCTTCCCCAACAGACCACTGCACGGGCCGTACGGATACTCCCCAACATGCGGTTGGATAAACATACTCTATGAAAACGAAAATTATGTGTCAGCGATAGGATGGTTGACTTTGGTTTGTTTACATGCGACAGACCGCGATGTCGGTGGTGCGTTCCTTGGTTGGGTTTGCGGGGTGCAAGAAGCGGTGTGTGAGGTGCGGTGCGACCATGGCGTGCGTGAGGAAGCGACCGTGTGAGGGTGCGGTGCGACCCGCGACAGCCGTCTTAAGTGCACCTCCTTCTCATTTTGAAAACTTTAGGCAAGCTTGGCAAAAATGTGTGGCGAAGTTTGGCAATGCAAGGCCTAGACCCAAATAGGATAAGTACGTATGTACTAGGAGTACTAGTGTTAAAAAAGAAATGCGGGGTTTTCCTTCGCGGGATTTAATCGATACAAATCCTCGTTTCACGTGTCAATTAATGCATATTTTTTTCTCGAAAGACCAAAGAGCTAACCATCTCACTCCTCATCGCTTGATTAATGCAGCGCCATGCAAACCAACCTTCTCACTTCCGCATGCATGCAGGGGATATTAATGTCCTTGGTTGCTAACCCCATCAATTTTGCCTCGATTAGTGTTAGTGGCCCTTTGCAAATTGTAATTTTGATATACTGGCCTTGTGTACAAAAAATGGAGGTAGTAACTATATTTGACTTCCTTCCCCATTGCGGTGACGTCGACGATATTTTTTTGTGTGGTTTGGCGAAGTGCGTTCGACAGAGAATACCATTGAGGGAGACCACGGTAAGTCGTTCGCAAGTGCCTCCTGCAAGCCGAGACAACCGCCTTATTTGCATCCAAGAAGTCCTTTACTAGTACTACTACTAGGAGTACTAGTGCGGTGAGATGGTTTCTTGAAGAAGACAATGGAGAAGCGGAGTCAGCGAAGAGTGAAATGATGGTTGCTTTGTCCGTGCTTTGTGATTTGACGCCTCACTGCTTTGTGATTTGTGATAGAAGAGACGGGGTAGTAGACTCTGTGCTCTATATTGTACTACATGCGTCCAAGCATGGGAGAAAGAGGAGAGACGTTGCATTTTTCTATTCCTTCAATCAATAAATAAGGGAGCTTCGGTTCCATCTTTTTGGCTTTGGCAACACCGTCCACAATGGTTCCCACGATGCCAAAAGCTATTTTCACATTTGGCTACACATTGTGGATGCCCTTAACCGTACCACTTGGTTTTGCTCCTGTGTGCTATCTATACAAATCTCAATTATATTGATCTAAAAAAATTATAGAATCAAGATTAGTAAAAAGGAGGTGATTTTGCTGCGTGGATGGCGGGGGAGGTTTCTTATTTTCGGAGGACATTGTCCTGGCGGTTTGCTAACATGCGGTCCCCGTGTCGATTGCTTTACCAAGCCGATCCGCGTCCCACATGAGGCGAACAACGGCAGAAGCAACACGTGGTTAAGTTGAAGAAGATGAGGAGAAGCGAATTCAGCAACAGAGTGAAATGATGGTTGCTTCGTCCCTCCAACTTCTTTTTAGCATTATTACTTCGTCCCTCCAACTTAACTGCGGGAAAGGTGCAGCTTTGTGATTTGACGCCTCATTTCTCATTACTACGCCGGCGCCATGGAGGGTGCTTCACCCGGCTGCTCTGATTGTATTCGGTGTGTACGTGGACCGGTAGCTTGATGTCCCACATGTCGTGAAAGGGACTAGAAGATTTATGAAAGCGGCGCTCCACTCTTATGACGGAGGAGTAGACGACACGACAGCCCAGTGAACTGTCACTTGTACTGTATAGTACTATAGTTTTGTTGTTTCGCTCGATCCATCGATACAAACCCAATTAAACAGGAAAGGGCAGGATTTTTCCCGCACGGTAGATGATATTGGCCATACATTTCAAAGGCAATTTTAATGTATGCAAACTGAATAATTATAAGTAACAATATGATATCTAGTAAAACTAAAAACACATATGACTTATTGTGTTAGAGTGTAGTAGTAGTGCTGTATTGCATAGTTGTTAGATGTAACATGGGAGAACGTGTAGAGATGTAGTTTTGGAGGGCCTACAGAGAGAAAAGCGTATCTGGTCACGAACTTGAATAAGCTGATTACGGTCACTATATGAGTTTTGCGGTGATTATCCGGTCACTTGCTCACAGATTCAGCATCGGATTGCACTCATTGACCGGCCAAATAGTCTGGTGGCGCCATGTTGACTAGTTAAATTGACCACGTTCCTTGTAGGTCCCACTGTCGATTCGCATAGGGAAAAGGTTAGATAAACACAAATTTACGCGCAGCGCGACAAGGCTCCAACCCGTGCTTGCGGAATCACCTGGTTGTGTATGTATGCAGCTCGGGCCTGATGTGTGCGCATGCATGTGTAGGTTGAGCACTTGAGCGTGAGAGTGTGTGTTCTTCGTGTGGTTTACTGGTGTGTGCATGCATGCGTGCGTGTGTGCGTGTGAGTCTTGTGTGCGTGTGTACGTGTGAGTGTTGCGTGCGTGCGTGGGTGCATGTGTTTGTGTGAGTGTTGCGTGGATGCAGTTCATGTGCATGCGTGCATGTGTGTATAATCACCACACCAGCTCCTGTGTGTTAAAACAGACGGCTCAGCATACCAATATATACAAGGCCACCTTGTCCGCTGTGCCCGCGGTGATGACTTCGAACCACCATGAAAATATTTTTTTTGTCGTTTGTTTTCATTCTTACTAGCAAGATGCCCGTGCGTTGCACGTATCATCAAGATGCATTTGTATGATTAGTTTATCTTGTGAGAGAAAAGGATGAACGAGGGAAGGCCTTATTTGCAAATGTGGAGAGGTGTGTGGGTACCTTGTTGCAAAATTGCCATAGTTTCTTTCCTATCCGTCAGATATAAATCGGACGGCCTATATTGCAGGATGGCAGGCACACCATCATCACCAACTCTGTTTTTTATAAGAGTGTATTTTATGTATTTTATAAGAGTCTAGATGTAGAGTAGATACAAGTTGACAGGTGGGCACGATGGTAGTGAGATAATGTGATGCAACACTAGAGGTGCCACGTGGAGCGTTTAACTGGTAGTGAGATAATTTTCTGGGAGCTTACTCTTAGAGGACCTGGAGATAGTTTTGTGTGCATACGTGAAAGAGGCGTATAGGGGGGGGGTATGCGATGGAGAGAGAGATGCTCTTTGTTTTTATTTATTATGACTAACTTTGTATATAGTATAAAAATATACAAATTCAAAGTGCGGAATAAATATCATTGTGGGCACCATGCAATGCAAATTAGCGTTCATACTCCTCCATATAACTTTGTAATGTTGTATATATGTAGAAACTCTAAAATAATTTTTTGGCCACACTTTATTCAAAAGGAATGTTGTATGCGAAATAAGCGTGAAGAGAGGGCTTTTTAGATCAATGGGGTACGTGATGTAACATGTGTGAATGTGTAGTTGATGCATTTGGCGGGGCCTAGAGAGGTATGTGTGTGTATTACGTATTCGAGAGAGGCATGGATAGAGGGGCCGACGGGGGGCGTGGGAGAGATAGCACGAGAAATGAGAGTGGTCTACAAAGAGAGATGAATATTACGTCACGACAAGAGATTCCATTCCCTTGAGTGTGTATATGCAAGGGGGGGGAATAGAGACACCAGGAGAAATTTTCTGTGTGTGTGGTGTTTGTGTTGGTATGTGTGGGTGTGAGAAGATAATGAGACGTGGGGGAAGAGGGTGTGTCACCGCGTAAGGTCCGGTGGGTCGAGGTGAGGCCCTTCATTCGGTTCCGTCCTGCGCCACATTGGTTGGCCCATGACACATTTAGGAAGACGCATGGATGACTAGTCGTACAAGACAAAGATAGCGGAATTGTGAAGGACTCAGTGTCCACTGACAAAGCCGGCTAGGATTTGTAACCCTAGGTTGTCGGACTAAGGTAACCCCTTTATCTCTGATATTACTATTCATCCAACCTAACTTTAATTAAGGGGCATCCTACAGAATGCTCTGCTAGAATCATACTCGTCGATTAGGAAGAGAGGCGTGAGATAATGCGTGAGAGACAGGCGTAAAGATAATGTGCGTACATGAGACACGTAGGCAGGTCCATGTATATAGAAAGGGTCTATGAGGATTGTGCGTGTGTATGTTTGCGAGAGGAAGAGTGCTTGTGATAAAGGTTAGTGAAAACAGCTGTAAATGGTTACGAGAGGGAGGGAGGGTTATATCTAGATCATGTGTGCGAGAAAGACACCTCGGGAGAGAGTGTGTGAGCATGTGTGAGAGACCACCGATGGAGAGTGAAACTACACATAAAAGACTGCTCTACACATTGATTAAAGATATAAATTGTATCCAAATATTAGGATGGCATCATGATATTTGCAATTCGCGTAAGGAGCGGTCATTGATCCATCAGACATCTAGATTCTATCGAATTTGAGCACGTCCATGTTATTATTTGACACAATTGATCCACATAGTTAGTATTTTGAACTCCAGACAATGCATCGCTTTAGCAATCGAATATAAACGTGAGTATAGTTCATGTTGTGTGCGTAAAGCACATTATACATACGAAAGTTACACAATGGACATTATAAATAGCTACCTATGAACTAGCATACATTTGAATTCAATGTAAGGTGGTTTAAAAAAATTGAATTCAACATGAAGTCCATTCAATTATTTGAATTTGATATCATGGCATTTGTAAACCATACCAAAATTATGGGGGCACCAATCTTTGCTCTAATTTTGTACATAATAGCATATGTAGTCATGTACAAAATAGATTCAAATTTAGCTCCTCCATTCCAAAATAATCGTAGTTATAGGATTTTCAAGTGTCAAAATTTCAAAAAGAAGCGGATAATTTAATGAGGTTTAACATACAAGGTCAAATATAACGTTGTCTATTTAGGTCAATCCTAATAGTTCAAGAGTACTCTAAACGTGAATGCTTGTGTTTCAAAATTTCGAATGAAGCGCCAAAAGAGCCTCTACTCCCCCAAAACTGCGTGAGACCAATGTTTGGTAGTACAAGGAAATTATTTTTCTAATAACTCCGACCCGTGAAACCTACCGGCCCGGCGTCCAAAGGTCTAAACCGGGGTAGGTTTGTAGCTTCATCTAGGCCACGCAACCGCCTCGAAAAACATTCATACACAATGGCCGCCTAAGCACACATGCGGCGTGGCCAAAATCGCTCCGCCCACTATTTGGGACACACAGGATTACCATCCTACCCCGACCCATGATGGGTTCGAAATTTAAGAGGGGCAAAGTTTGTACTTTCCCCAAATTTCAAACAAGCGCGTCCCATCTTCATTCAAAAAGCCAAAAACAAGCGCATCCCACACGAAACATGGTTCCCCCCCCGTCGATTCCCCATTAGTACTCGTGGCGCCAAAACTACCTCTCCACCAGCCGCGAAACCGGCGCCCTCCGTCCGCCACCCCATCCCACCCATCAACCGCCGCCCTCCTCCATCACGCCGGAGCCGATACCCTGACGTCGTCATCCACGGCAACCTCAACCGCAACACCCTCCACGGCTAGTAGTTGAAGCCGAGGCCAAGCCGTCCGTACCCGAGCCAGTTCAACCACGCCGTCCTGCGCCTCACCGCTGTCGCTCCAACTTCGCCACCCTCCACCGCACCGGAGCTATTCCTGCTACGCCGTCCTTCGCCGCCTCGGATCTGCTTCCCCTCCGCTGACATACGGCCACGGCAACACAATCAACAATTTGGCCATGGGTTCATCCAAGCCTGCACCCTCCAGAACATCGGTTTCCCCGGTAAAAAGAAGAAGATCGGTGCAACATGTGGAGGTGACCACACCGGCAACCGAAAAAGGTACTCCTCTTCCCTTATTCGTGCAAATCTTACGTCTCTGTTTGCACGGTAATCATCCCACAGAAGACACTAGTTGACCGCTTCTTCTTGATACTAGATGTTCCTAGTAACTCACGATGCACAAGGTTTCTCCTCATATACTATTTCACCTTAGCTAGAGGTCCATCGCCCCCCTGAATTTCAATTTCTGGCCAGTTGATTCCCAATTAACGGAAGCATTCCCCGGCGTAACAGGCGCTAGTACAACTATTACGCAGGGAAGCAGCGCTTAGTGTTTATCTTAGGGCGTGTGCGGCCTAGAAACTCTTGGCGCTGATCTGGAGGTCGGCCGGGATTAAAGGATGGCTGGGCGCTGCCAAGCACGGCGGTGGTGTGAGGTCGATGGGAGGTGGGCGGCGGAGGAAAGGGCAGGCGGTGGTCCTTGGCGGTTCGAGAAAGATCGTCAACAGATGATGGCGGGAGGTAGCGAAGGCCATCTGCCCGTTCCTTATAGATCAGACGGTTCATTAAAAGAATCGTGACCTATTTATTTTCGATCATTGTTATCTTAGATATGACCACATGTGGTGGTGTCTTTGGAGGAGTACTGCATTTCTGTGCTCATATCATCTGAGTAGAATCTAATTTTGTTTGCCATGCAATGTTGTAGAGCTATCATATGTCTCCTGTCATTTATTTTTCAGCCACCGCTATCTGCTACTTTTACGATTGCACTAGTTCTACACACACTTCACCCATACTCTCACTATTGTGTTTTTATGCAAGGGTATTTCAGAGTCGCCTCGAGAGAAGCAAAAAGAAAAGAGACAAGTCATGCCAGACTTTCTCTGGCGGCTAGGCACGACACGTTCTGGCGCTATAAAGGGTGCAATGTCGCAGATGGAGGCAGTGGCGTAGCTCTGGAGTTGATGACCTCGCTTCGCAATGAACCACCATCCTAGGTGCTTGCTTTAACCAGCGGTGTCATATGTGGTTGCATGTTCCATATGGTGTCTAGCTTGTATTGAAAGGCGAAGTCGGTCTTTATTAAGATAAGGAAAGATATTTTTACATGAACCACCATCCGTGAGCACCGGAAGATAAATAGCTAGTCGAGAGCCTTGGCGAGCCGGTGACAAGCCCAACAAAGACAGGCATCACACGGAAGCCAACTAAAAGCAGCGATGGTGGCGAAGCAGCCCGCCTCCCACCAGGCTCTCAGGTCCTAGATGATCATGTTCACCACTCCAGCCGGATGTCTAGCTTGTATTGCTTCCAATTTGGTTAAATTGCATCTTCTTATCTTACACATTATACCTTTGAATATGACATGCCTTTCTATTTTTGGTACATACTAGTACATCTATGTATTAACCATGTTCTTACATCAAACTAATGTTCTTGCGTATCCCTCATCAATCACTTATGACGAGGCAGGCAGGCAAGGGGACTACTCCTCATTTAAAGAATGCAGCGTCAACCTCCCGACATGATTCTCAAGAAACAGAAATGCTAGATGAAGATAGTGAACGTAGCTCTGTAGTTGATTGCAGCATTTCCCCTACACTAGCATCGCAGTGCTTGCTCTAACAGTAGCGTGATATGTGGTTGCATGTTGCATATGGTGTCTAGATTGTAATTCTTCCAATCTGGTTAAACTACATGTGCTAGTCTAGCTTATACTCCCTCCGTCCCATAATGTAAGCGTTTTTCGCACTAAATTAGTGCCAAAAAGCGTCTTACATTATAGAGACGGAAACATTATACTCTATTAATGTGACATGCCTTCACGTATTTAGTACATAGTACATCTGTCTATTAAGCATGTCCTTACATAAAACTATTGTTTTTTTGTATCCCGCATCAAGCAATATGACGAGACACCTTTAGTATATGCAGTGCGATATTAGTTGCATCTTTCATATGATTTATAGCATGCGCTGCTTCTAATTTGTTGAAATTCCATTTATGATGGGACGCTTTTAACTTGGTAGAGTCATATTGGTTGCATCTTTCATGTGGTGTCTAGCTTGCATTGCTTCTTATTTGCTGGAATGGTTTCTTCTTAGTTTACACAAACAGTTGTGAACATGTCATGTCGTCCTGTTTTTCGTACATATTCGATCATGGTATCATGTGTTTGCCTTACATCAAAGTAGTGATTGTCAGTATCATGCATGAATGAGTTCTGAAGAGAGAATTTTATTGCTTTTTCTTGTCGGTTTTACTTGACAATTCAAAATCAATAAAGCGGAAGGAAGTTAGCAAGGCAGCGGATAAAGGTGCTCCTTCGAGCGGAGGGCCTCTCTGATTTCTACTCCTCCACACCCCAAGATGATTTCCAAGACAACACATGCATAGACACTCAACAAAGCTGTGTTTATGATGAGCACGTCTCCCTAGTGCAGCATCACGGTGCTCCCTCTAACTTGGCCTTTGTTATATGTGGTTGCATGTTATGAGTGATGTCTAGCTTGTATTGCTTCTAATTTTGTTGAATTCCATCTACTTACTTTACACATTATACTTGAATGAGACACGTGTTCCTGTTTCTAGAACATACAATATATGTCTATCACACCATGTTCTTACATCAAATTACTACTGTTGTGTAACCTGCAACAATCACTTATCATAAGACATGTTTGACTTCGGAGTGTGATATAGGTTACATCTCACATTCTTTTCTAGCTTGTACTACTAATTTGTTGAAATGGCACTTATGACGAGACAGTTTTAACTTGGTAGAGTGATATTCGTTGCATCTTTCATATGGTGTCTAGCTTTCATTGCTTCTAATTTGTTGAAATGCCTTCTCCTTAATTTACACATCATAAGCTACGAATATTCAATGACGTGAATATGCAATGGCACTAATGACGAGAGACCTCTAACATGGTTGTGTGATGTTGTTTGCATCTTGCATATGATTTATTTCTTGTACTGCTTCACATTTGTTTAAACTCCATTTATGATGAGACAACATTAACTTGGCGAGTGATATTTGTAGCATCTTTCATATGGTGTCTACCTTCCATTGCATTGCTTCTAATTTGGTGAAATGTCTTCTTCTTAGTTTACACATCATAGTTACGGTTATCTCTTCCGTCTGTTTTTCATACATATTACATCCTCCTATCATGTGGTTGTCTAACATCAAAGTTCAGTTAAATGCGCATCACGCATCAATTTGTTTTGAAGAACTAAATTGTTATTCGTTTTCTTGTAAACTTGACTTAACATAGCACAGAGAAAGAGGAAGAAACACGAGAATGCGAGGGAATGAGAAGCGGATCGATCCTGCAGATTCTGCTGTATGCGATGGTGCAATAGAAGGTCAAAGTCCAGCAGAAAATTCTACAAACACGGCATCCCATGCTACTCGAGGTGCAAAAAAGCCAAGCGAAACAAATAGCTGCCACCAAACAAGCAGAGACAGCCCTAGTTCTTGCAACACCTACCACAGTACTACCGGTGCCACGACTTACTCGTCGTCAATCGAAACTAACAACACGTTCCCAAGCTCCCTTGCCACGACACTACTTCCCAAGCACTCTTGACACAAGGCGAGTTGGCAATATCAGATGAACCTTGTGAGCTTCAACAGCAAGAATGTAGTTCTTTGGAGTCAAATTCTGATTGCATGCTTCTTTGTATGTAGTCTCACAGTTTGATGTACACTAACACTTCCTATGTTCGTTGTTGGACTAGCACCTAGGCGCAAGAGGAAACAAACATTAGGGATAATGCTCGATAGGTTAACTAAATCTAGAGGAGGAAGAATGGAGATCCGTTTTGAGGCAGGTTTAAAAAGGCCACGTGATGCTACAGAGTCAACCAAGTTAGTATCAGAGGCAGCGGCTACCGTTAGGTGTCATGTACGTGTCCTCCCAACATGGATTCAGAGGCAGCGGTTACCGTTAGGTGTCATTGCATGTTTTTCTATTCTCAGTTGTTTTGTGATATGAATGATGTCATACTATGCTTACCGTATTATAAACTTCGTCTCTTTATCCTTAGCCCTCAATACAATGTGAAGAAATAGACAATACATTAGCGATGGTACATGGTCATATGTTTGGAACCTGGTTTTATTATGTACTTTGCAATAAAATACAACTAATATTTTACATGGGTTCACCAGAATAAGTTCTGTATATAGACCAAAGCTATTTTGTTTGGTTTTGCTGCCTCCTTAATATCTTCTGTTCTGGTACTACTAATGTAAAACCTCAACTTTTTAGCGAGCTATGGAAAAAATGGTGGAACCGCCACCTTCTGAAGGTGGCGAGGCAACTATAACCGCAATGTCAGCTCTTGCTGCAGTGGGTCAGTACTTGTCCACTAATAGTGCCAAAAGCACATTCCTGCGTAATACTAGGTTGGTTGTTAAGGCAATATCATCCAAACTGCCTCATGATCAAGATATGCAAGCTCAAAGCAGTGTTGTATCTGCGCTCCAGACACAAGTCCATTCCCTAACAGAGGCCCTTTGTGAAACAAGGAGAAACATTGCTCAATGTCGTCAAGATATGCATGGCTTTGAAACCAGACTATCAGACATTTGCTATGTTGTTCAGGAGCCTAGGGGAAATGAAGGCGAGGGTTATGGTGCTCCATCAGACAATCTGACATGAAAATGTAATAGTCGGGTCAAATGGTGAGCTTACGAACTTCGGTGGTGCATTTATCGCTAGGCTATTAAGTTTTATGCCAACCTTCCTTTTGTTATATAGTTGTAATTTGTTTTGGTGCGATACAAAATTTATTCTTAACGTGCAGACCACCCTGAAATTTGAAGAAAACAACAAGCCATTTTTGTATAGTGTAGGGTGTTCCCTATATTTGCCTTTGGTGGCGATCTTTGATGCCGAGTGGATGTAATATGTGCAATCGCCTTAATAGCCTAGCGTTAGTTTTGGCCTTATT
Source organism: Aegilops longissima (assembly GCA_021605205.1). Classification (NCBI taxonomy): domain Eukaryota; kingdom Viridiplantae; phylum Streptophyta; class Magnoliopsida; order Poales; family Poaceae; genus Aegilops; species Aegilops longissima. The sequence goes on along the minus strand of CM038677.1, from coordinate 600,818,144 downwards.
TATTTCCTAGTCTTCTTTTCCCTCGTTTGCTAGTGGCGCAACTACCATGGGCCATATGCGGCCCGTAGGATCCATGGGTCTCCTACGGGCCGTCGATAAATGGGCTCATGTCGGTGGGCCTCGGGCCGTCGATAAATGGGCACATGTCGATGGGCCTCGGGCCGTCGGATAAATGGGTCTACATGGGCGTGTCGGGCGTAATTGGTATCGGCCCGGCCGGTAGCGGGCCGTTAACGAGCCGTGGGACTGCAAAACTTAATTACATCACGAGCATAACGGCTCGTTAATGGGCGAGAATATAGGACAGTGGAAATGGCGCAGCGGGTTAACGAGGCGAAGCGGGCCGACTCTTGCCATGGGCCAAATTTGGCCCATTAGGTGCTGAGCCGATGTGGGCGGCTCTTGCCATGGGCGAATTTGGCCCATTAGGGGAACATGCCAATAACGGGCCGACTCTTGCCATGGGCGAATTTGGCCCATAGGGGAACGAGCCCGATGTGGGCCGGAAATGTCGAGGGCGAAAAGGGCCCAAGAACGTATGGGCCGTCAATAGGCGAAAGCTAACACGCGCTTGAAGCGGCCCATGTAAATCACAGACGCCGTTAGCGGGTACAAAGAAAATTACTGTTCATTATGGGCTAGAGTCACCGTGGGCACGTAAAGGGCGAATAATCTGAAAGGCCTCATATGGGCGAAAGGCGTCGTGGGCCATACATGGGCGAAAGTGAAATGGGCTGGTGTTATATTCGACGGCCCACATGGCGTTGTTGGGCGATTTCCTTTAGGGCCCTAACGGGCCGTAAAATGGGCTATTTGCGAAGAGACCGTTAACGGGCTTTTCATGGGCCAGCCGTTAACTTTGACCAAGTCAAGCGGGCTGGCTTTGTAAGCTAAATGGGCGATGGTGGGCGTGGCATGTGTCGACATATCATAGGTGCCTATCGACCCAGCGACGAGTGACCGTGTTTCGTCCGGCCAATAAGAATTTTACCGTGGAAATTTCCCATTGGTCGGGGTTGTTAACGGGTTATCGGATCCAAAACCTGACCCGATAGCTTAACGGCGTTCTGTTACGGTTGATACCACGTGTCGGTCACCCTTGACGGAAAGCACTTCTGTGACGCGTGATTTATCGTCATGGAAGTGGACACTTCCGTGATGATAATTTTGGTAATGTCATGGAACACTTCTACGACAGCACAGGTATGACTATCTTGATTTTGTCATAAAATCGTCATGGATGTACATGCATGACAAAAAACGCGACCTACTGTGACAAACACGTATCATCACGGAAGTGTATTTTTTTGTAGTGTAGGACTAGAGCAAGCCAAAAAGCGCGCCGCCATCACCCCCTCCTTATTGGCGACGGGAAAATCTTTGTTTTACACAGTCGAAAAGTCATTGTGCTAAGGCCCCACATGTCGAGGCGTTGAATAGAATGTAGATGCTAGTTTACGGAAGCAAGTATCGATAATACGTTTGTATCTCCATACTTATATTTCTTATCATATAAAAAACCGAGTTGGTGATGATGGTACGTGTGCCATCTTGCAAAATAGACCGTCCGATCTATATCTGACGGATGGAAATTAAACTAAAGATACGCACCCTCTCCACATTTGCAGACAAGGCCTTCCCTCATTCATCCTTATCTCCAACAAACCTCATTGTTGAGCAATTAAGAAAGCAAGCCTCTAAAACAAAGCTGAGTGCGGTGGTTGCTGCGGCGTCGTCAATCCCCATGCCTCCGCTTAGTCGACCACCAATCACCACCACACCCCACTCCTCTTCACCTTATCTCATATTTCTCGAGATATCATTAGTTTTTACACATGGATTACTCCCGCAAGGGTCAATCACAACAAGTGTTTTATAAAAAATGCATCTTGATGTACCGTGCAATGCACGGATCTTGCTAGTACTCCTACACAAGACAAAATTGGTGAAGATGGTGTGTCTGCCATCCGTCGTTTCTGACCATTAGATCTACATCTAACGATTGTCAGGTAAGTTGTTGCCTTTTCTCACCAACATCCCACTTGTCTACCAATTTGCAGAAAAACCCATAATTAGTATCTTAAAACCAACCACATCCCTCCCTGACCTCACCAAAACAGCCCAAGGAATATATTCTAATTGAAACATAATATATCTCTAGTGACATATGTATATCAAAATTAGAGTGTTTTGTACCAAGTTTGTGAATAAGTATTATTCTAATTATGATTCGTTACAGCGCACATGAACATTGCTAGTATTTCCAACCATGCATTTTTTCCTAGTATTCCATAGTTTGAGTTTTCCATCAAGATATTAGTCACTCATGGTTGATATTTACTTTCAATCATGTACACAAATGCACTATGTAACTAGCCTTGCTTATTGGCTTCCAAAGCTTAACTTTCACTCCTACTTACAATATGTAGAGTATTTAACAAAAAACTACCACTTTCAACCAACCCTAGGAAGAATCTATTATACAAAAAATAAAAAAACATACCCAAAATTTCTTAATCCACGCCAAAAACTACTACCTAGTACTCCTACCGATTAGGTGCGTTTAAACCCATTTATGACAGGGTTGGCCCACACGTCCGTCTTGTGAGGCAACAAACCAACACATTTTGTTTGACCGTTGACACGAGGGACCCACATCGACCTTCTATCCTGTTATTCCCCTCAAATCATTATTTTTCTGAACATTACTTCAAGCAGTCTTGATGCGTGTTCGTCGGTGGCGCCGGTGATGGCGAGTTGGTCGCCGCTCCACCGGACGGGCAGACGCCGCTACCAGCCTCCTGCGGGTTGGTAGGCTGGCCCGGCGTGACTCATGGCGAGCAAGCTGCCGCCTGGCCTTCACTCTAGCGGATCGCTGGCCTTAAGCTTGATGCAGCTTGAAAGCAAGCCACCGTGCTGCCGTTCCAATCTAGCTAGCAAACCTTGCAGACAAGGAGATGGACGGAGCTATCTTGGCTAGCTAGCGGCCGCGAGCGCCAGACCGAGCTGGCATCCGGGCTGCGCAACATGGGCTCCGCACCGCCAGCAGTTTTGACCTCGCCTTTTGCCGGCGGCGGTTGGCCGAGGATGACTAGGTGGACGGGCCGGAGGTAGGAGGTCACTCGGGGATTTTTGTGCAGACTGACATGTAGGTCCCACAAGTCATAATGCCTGATCGAATAGAAGGTGTTGACTTAATGGGCGACATGGGCCCTGTCAGAGGTTAGAGTTAGATTCTAACCCTGAACTAACTCTAAACAAAGTGGTGTTTGGATGGCAGGGTTAGATTGACAACAAATGTATCCAAACAGGGCCATGGGTTGAAACGTGCCTATAACGGCACTTTGTAGAGTAGTCGTTTCTTGGTAGGGCTGGTTGGTAAGAGCACGTACAATGGTTGATAAGGAAGTTTTATCTTAAGTCTACCGCGTATGCAAGTGGTAGTAGTTTCTTGGCATTTTAGTGGTTTCTTGCATTATTAGGGGTTTCTTGTAAGGAACAATGTACGTACTACTAGCGACAAAAGGCGATTCTAGGTTGCGTTGTACTCCAGAGTACTACTAGTGGTCGCGGGAGTGTATACCTCGTTTTGTGGGTTTGATCCGGCGAGCGCACAATGACCTTTTTTAAATAGTACTAGTACACTTCACTGCGAGCCAATATTTTACACGGGTAGTTTGAGTTTTGAAGTCAAACGGACGTGCGGCCCCACAATCTTGGTTCACTGGATAGCCTAGCCACATGAACGGGTTTTCCTTCCTAGCATCCCGTGGCTCGCGTGCTTGCCCTAGCCGCACCTCGCTTGCAGCTTCCTCATCAGCTAGTAGCATATTTAAACTAGCGCCTCCCAATTAAGCCCGAGGAGCCAGAAAAGCCTGGCGGGGCATTGGGAACTATGCAATATGGCTCTGTACGTAAAGTGCTCTACTACTACTCTGTAGCTTGTGGCATTGCACGCACGGACTTCACTCCATTATCGGCTCTACTATAAAAGAAATTCCTCTTAACGTATTTTTTTGAAACATAGGCAAAAGCTTTGCTTCATCTCATTCATAAAGAAGGAACTAGTAACAAAATTCGATGAGATCCATTACACCTCCACAAATGGAAGTGAAAAGCCTAGTCTCGCTGTATCAAATAACTCAAATGTTACGCCCTTGCCATGAGAACGTCATTGATAAACAGGTTGCTAGTGTGTGAATGAGAGGAGCGGCTAAGTAGGCCAGCTACGTAAGAGGAGCGGCTGAATAGAGCACCGAGAGTACCCAGTAGGCCACTACACAGGTGTACTTTCCCTGCATTGATAGTACAGCGATGGTTCTAGAAACGATAGTACCCTCCACTTCCAACTGTAGCTCCTTGGCCACGAGATTCAAGAGTTCAAAACTGGTGCACTATACTAGACTAGACTAGAAGTACAGTACATCACACTTCTAGATGAGAAAAGTAGTACTAATCTTTGCTTTCTGATGCGAGCATGTACTCCTCAGTCACATAATGTAAGGCGTTTTTTGACACTAGTTGGCGTGTACAAAAATGGCAAAAACATACCCAAAATTTCTTAATCCACGCCAAAAACTACTACCTAGTGCCAAAATTTCTTACTAGTGCTATTATTTACAGTATAATGCAATCCCATAATGTTCCATAATGCTAGTACTAGTAGTAAATAATTGCCTCACCCCTTCGCTGAGGAACGATCTACAGTTGGAAGGGACGAGGCCCTACGGTTACTACACTCTTATCTTCTCCTCGCCAGTTCCCCTCCCCCCGAAGAGAAGGCAGTTCGTCGTTGCTCCCATGAATTCGCCAAGCGGTTCTCCTCCTCGTCGGGGCTGGGAGACCTTGGACGACGATCCTCTGGGAGAAATCACACGCCGCTCCGACGTCCTCACCGCCGCAAGACTCGGTGCTTCTGCACCAACTTTTTCAAGACGCTGCTTAAACAGGCTTGGGAAAAGGCCATGCTTGTTGGTCTTCCATCGTCCTCGAGGAGAAGGTTCTTCTATGGGACAATCCTTGAAGAGTCCACCGCTCCACTGGCCATGGTTGCACGTTGACTCCGCTAGAGTTGCCGGCGTTGAGAGGTAGTCGGATTTTGTCCGATGAGCGGTCGATAATGGAGTTTGATCATGTAGTACTTAGTTATTCCATTTCCATCCCGTAATTTCTCCGCTGCCCACCATCTTATATATAGGTCTGGATCGGTGCCAACGAAGATTGGTTTGCATACCACGGCCGGATACCACCATCATTTTGCACAACATCCACAGCAGTGCGGCCGTTCTGGTAGACCCCTTCTCCACCATTGGGATCGGCCTTCCGGACAGGCTGGGCTTGAATACGTATGATGATGCCTACATGAGATTGAAGAAGATAGCAATTGCGGACCACCGACAAAGCGGCAGCGGCTCGGCGATTACTATCTCATCGCGGTGTTCGACATAAGGATTGCCATCAATGCAAGAAGCGAATAGCAGAGGTGGTGCATGTTGGCGGCAGCAGATTTGTACCCTACATGTTCGAAGGCGCGTCGCCATCTAGGCCGCATCTTGGCGGTGACAAGCTAGGGGACTTGTTTCATCTGGTTGCCATCCTATAGTGCGAGATTACAAGCGGAATGCACAAACCATCATTTGCATCCCTAACGGTACTCCATTATTTTGCGAGGACCGGTCATCCCCGATCAAAATAAGATCGCCGATCTGGATGTGCATTTGCATCCGCGATTCAGTCTAACCTGGAACCTTGTAGCTGACTTTGGCATATTGGGATCAACTATCTTAGCAGTCATTACCCATGGTACCACTGATGTGCAACATGGTCACACAATCTACCACGATCGGAATGTCACCATCTACCCAGGTATTCCATTTTTTAACCCTCTCGCCTTCTATTTCATTGTTTTACTAGTAGTTAGTAGTACTAGTAGGAGTACTTTTTACATTGGAGGACGCGTATAGCTAGCTAGGCCCTTGAAGACTTGAACCCACTAGCTGCCACCATTTTTGTTTTTCCATGTCTTACTATCTCATCCATGTATCCAAGAGTGGCTATATATAATAAGCCGGTTATTTTACTTCCTCTATACCGGAGTAGTACTATTTGCTGCACAGTATTACTGACCGCCATATTTGAGCACAACATTATTATGCATGGACCTTGACTATGTACGTCACCATGTGTCCAGATCTGAGATGCAGCGTGTACCATATGAACGGCGTCGAGTTCGACCCCCGTGATACTACGTGGGTGCCGAGGAACACTCTTGGAGAGTACTCTCTTTTCATTGGGGACAGCTACCCCATTGTGAAGCGGATGCCACCTTCCATGCACGACACAGAAGGCCTGCCGTTCATGTAGCATGGTTGTGTCTTCAGTGCGCACCGCCAGATGAACGACATGCTGGGACACGCTATCCCTGATTTATGCCGCTTCAGCTTGGATGAGTCTCCATCGTGTGGAACCGGACTAGAAAGCTGCGATAATGATTCCCGTTGCCCACCGCTATGGATCATGCCATCCATGAAGAACACCTGGGACTGGAACCTAGAGGGGGACATGTAGCCCATCTATAACGTGCAAGTGGAGTACGGTAATTGTGAAAGGTAGCGCTGTGAATATATGTAGACTAGTTGTGCACAAATTTATCACATGAATTAGAGATGAACTTGTGTGGCATACTGGCATTTGTCCTTTAGAATTTATTACTAGTAAATGTGTTATGTGTACGTGCAACTTGTGTGGTTGTTGCACGGGATCCAACACGCTCTTTGAGAAAAAAAGGTGGCACATCTTTGGATATACGTGACGTGGCGGCATCATACAGTAGCATCGTTCGCTATAGTTGTAGTACACTCCTACTAGGACGACAACTCCTATAAAACCTTGCGCTTGGCTCTTTGCCTCTTGGGAGGTTCAACAGTTAAATACTCGTGTGAACCTTGCACTTGGCTCTTCGCCTCTTCGGACGGTCCAACAATGATGATACTGCAGTACAATATGCTTCTGGCAATCTGACACCGATTGAACTGCTGCACGCCCACCGCGAGGGCGAGGGCGAGGGAGAGGGAGAGGGAGAGCATGTTGTAGTCAAAACCCTCTCCTCGTCCTGTGAACCACCGCGTGCGTGGGCGAGGGAGAGGCGTAGTAAGCAAGCTTCTCCTGGTTCGGCGAGTTGACGGGACACATCAAAGCAGTACTTGTACTAGTAGTCCATACTACGTCCTTTCCGATTAATATGGCTTAATTTGAAACGAGAAAATACACTGGCGGTCAATGTATGTAACAATACGCTCTTTTCGGTCACTATATATAGTTTTGCGATGATTATACGATCACTAGCTCATCGTAGAGCACCGTATTGCACCCTACTGACCGGCCACATAGTCGACGTGGCACTTTGTTAACTGGTTAAATTGTCACCTGGTTTCTGGGTCCCACCTGTCAGTTGGTGGAGCAAAGAAATCAGTTAAACAAAACTTTACGCAGGCGCGACACGAGTCCAACCCTTGCGCGCGAACCGCCCTGGCTGTGTATGTGAGTGCATGCATGTGTACTCCCTCGGTCTTCCAACAAAGAGTGTACATCGGCTATAAAACAAAGAGTGTAGTACATGAAGTACATCTAGACTTCCAATGCATTTAGCCTTTAATCTAAATCGATATTGATTGACTAATGCACCAACTTGTGTTGTAGGTATAGGCTACATGTCTATCCTTAATTACAGCATGCAACGGCCTTCATTTAATCTTCTTCTCTCAATGGTCGCATGCACACATAAGTCTGCTACTTTTGGGCGTTAATTATGCCCTGGTCAATGTGTAAATCTCTAAATGTACAGTCTTTCACGGACGTAGGGAGTAGGTTGAGCACTTGAGCGTGAGTGTGTGTGTTGCGTCGTGTACTGTGTGCCGCATGGGTGCGTGAGTGTTGCGTGCGTCCATGTGTACGTGTGAGTGTTGCATGCTGCATGCATGGGGCTTACTCCCTCCCATTGACATGTTCATATTTCAAGCTTCCTTTGTTCCCTCCATATGGTGATACTCCCTCTGTTCCCAAATACGGAGTAAAATCCTCCCTCTGTTCCCAAATACGGAGTATTTGTCTTTGTAGATATTTCAACAAGTGACTAGGTACGGAGCAAATGAGTGAAGTGAGCGTAAGAGGCATAGTGATACTGTAGAAAGGAAGTCCTCGCGATCCATTATTCCCCATCTCGGTCAGAGAGAACTATTCAACTAGTCTTCGCAGTGAAGTGACAATACACGCTGCAGCAGATGGGACACGTAATTAATAAGCTTAACCAGCGTGTTGGTGTTACTAAATCAGCCTTACCCAGTACTGCCATCATGTTTGCCATGAAGCACGCTTCGCAAATCGCCTCGCACCTCTGTCCTCCATTAACTGACATATGGGCCCTCGTGTGGTAGACCCACATGTCATCGGTGTAACTATTCACACTCCGAAGGACGGTATATCCTAGTAGTAGTACTAGTAGAATTGAGATATAATGCACTTTCTTCCCCGTCTTCCACTCTTCTTCCTCCTCTCTTCTTCTTCCTCCTCTCTTCCCCATCGTCGGTCGCACACCATTTACCCCCGCTCAATGCTCGCCCGCCCGCGCCATCTTCCTTGGTAGCTCGCACGTACCATATCTCCCCGCTCACTGCTCGGCCACACGAGGAGAAGCTTCTTTGCTCGCCCGCCCGAATCCACTTCCCCGCTGGCTCGCAGGCACCAAAAACCCCAATGGCAGAACAGACTGAAACGCAGAGCCGCGATTGGAATTCCCTCCCCGATGTTCTCTTGGAGTAGATCTGTAATCGTATGGACCTACTCAGCACCGTCCGTCTGGCCGCATGCTCGGTGTCTTTGTACCGTCTACTAAATGCGCAACCGCCGGCTCTTTTCAAGACACCACGCTTGTTGATGCCCGATCCTCGCGGTGGCCCGGACACCGACTTGACGATCCTCTCTGAGGTTGCCGTGGTGCCCCTCGACATGCTACCACTACCCGTCCACCTGTCCTTCATGCGCGGCCACTACTGGGTGGGCATGAAGGCCAACTGGATCGTCCTCATCCACCAATCCGGTAGTCTGTGGCGTCTCGTGGATATCTACACCCATCGAGAGATCACCCTGCCATCATTGGATACGGCCGCCATCGAGCCTCGCGGCCCGCCGGACACTCCTGCCTACTACGCACGAGACGCGTCAAGCTTTTGGCTCGACCTCTATTTGCTGAAAGTTGTAACCTGCGAAGTGCCCACACCATCAGAAGACTACATGGATTACAAGCTCATTGCCTTGTTCAACATGGGATTAGTCTATCTGGAATCCGGTCGCCATACTTGGTTATGGCTCATCATCAATCCTGTTGAGGCAACATTTACATACGATGCTATAGTGCACGATGGCATCGTTTACGTGATCGGCCTTACAGATTGGCTGCCTATCTTTGGTGGAATCTATCATCGTGTAATTGTTCTATCTCATCTCATCTTTACCTTATGAATACAACTGCCTGTTCATTGTTACAAATTTAGAATACATAGTATGTCTATAACCACATCATTGCTATATGTTCCTCTCATTTCCTAGATTTTTATGACCACACATGGTATTGCTAGAGTTGATATGAGAACAATTGGCAGCTAATGATTGTTAGAATACATATTATGAGCATAACATCAAATTGCTATATGTTACTCTCGTTTACAAGATTTTTATAACAACGCATGTTATTGCTTAGAGTTGATATGAGAACAGTAGTAGTAAGTGCTATGGTAGAATATGAGTAGGCTCTGTCATAGCTGTTTTCCTCTCATTGTTACATGATGTTTGAACCATGACATATTGCTAGAATATGAAAGCCATTGGCTTATTTTTTTTAACTTGGGGTATGATTATGACCACGGTTTGTTAGTTAAACCTATGTATAAATTGTGACACTAAATACGACTAGTAAGTAGTACGATGAGCGATACTAGTATCGTCGGTCAAATTATTCATCATGTCCACACATTGAATTGGCGTGACAACACGCTGCACGTGAGGTGACACAAGAATCCCGCGGCGTGTTCGGGTATTCGGACTTCAGATTTGGAGTACCACTTATCGTCGAAATCTTTCATAATTCACTTAAAACAATCGATTGATCATACATTGAGTACCATATAACTGGAATTACCGATGCAAGTCAAAGAAGGATTGGCCGGTGCTGCCGGCTGGCGTCAAGTTCGATCCCATGGATCAGGAGCTGATCGAGCACCTTGAGGCCAAAGTGAGTGCTAGAAGCACGAGATTTCAGTCTCTCATCGATTTGTTCATACCAACCATCGACAGCGAGCACGGCATATGCTACACCCAACCTGAGAAACTTCCAGGTAAGACACCGATCGGTCGTCTAGTTGCACAAACATATTCCTTTGTTTATAGCTCTATTTTTCTTTTTAGACACAGACCTGGTGAAGCAATTACAATTTGACAGTTAATAAAAAGTGAAACAAGTGACTGCAACATGCCAAAGATGTTATGAAAATGCCAACTACGTCACTAAAACCTGTATTCCACAATACTGCAGGTATCACATTGAGTGGCCTAAGGAAGCATTTCTTCAAAGTGCAATTCAGGGCATTCAAAGGGGCCTTTGGGCACATCGCAAGATCTGATCGAGTGCAGCATGCACCGATGTGGCACAAGACTAGCAATACCTTGCGGTGATGGTCAACGGCCGGCGACGGGCAGCAAAAAGGTTCAGTGCTGCACCCCAACAAGAACCGACCAGCGAGAGGACCAATCTGGGTGATGCACAGTACCACCTCGGGGACTGGAGCAAGAGAAGGGGCGGGAGCTGGTCCTCTGCAAGATTTTCTACAGAGCGAACACTAGGGCCGGAGTAAAAAGATTATAAGTTAGTTTGGTATTGGTAGTTGTACTACCTTGTCGTCCGCAAGTTGGTATTGTTGTTAACGATCTTTTGGTATGAACTTGCATTTGCTTCCAACCATCATGCCGAGGGTCGACGTGGATATAAAGCTGAATCATTTGTTTCGAAATGAATTTTCAGGCACCTGATTTTTATTTGATGGGTAGCATAAGCACCTGTCGTTCGAATTCCCAGTTCTCCAATTTTTTCGAAACAAGTGCATGCACTTATTATCACAATGAAAAAACCATATCCCTGCTGCATCCCAGTTATCAGTCTGTACTTGCAGAATTCTCTTGTTTATTAAGCACGTATATTGTTTTTTCAGGTCGAGCAAGTTTCAACTGGGTTGTAGACTACCCAGGGTTGGTTTTGTTTTTAACAGGCCCAGCCCAGGACGACAACGGGGCACAAAGATCCAGCATGTATCTACTGGCCTCTGGCCCGCCAGCGTTAGTTATATTTTGTCTTACAACATCCGCATGCAGTTTTTTTTACTGAATCAAACACACAACCCAGTTCTATTTTCCTCTTGAAACGCATGTCCTACATGAGTTTTCTAATCTCTACCTATAGTTTTACTAGTTCATATACACGTATCATTATATTGAAAACACATAAAATTCCCTTTTCATATTTACATCCTTATTTTTATTGTTTTTCCCACCCAGCGCTGATTTTTTTACCACTGGTTTTCCCATAAACCAACTCAATTGTCCCACGTCTTATTTGCTTACAAAAACAAAACGATTTTTTGGCAAATAAATTAAGTTCTTAAAAAATGTTTATCATTTCGGGATTACAACAGTTCGGACTCCACCGAAATAGGAAAAATAAGGTTGAACTTTTTGACCGTGGTCCTGGGCAGAAAATGGGCTGTAATAAATTACTTAAGAATTAGCAAATGGGCTGCAAATTATAAAAAATAGCAAATGGGCTTTATGTTGTCTGCCACAGATTTGGAGGCTGACTTATGGGCCTACTAAGTTCATGCGTACACAAGGTTTCTCAAAAAAGAAACTTAGTCAACAATCAACTCTACCAGCGTCAGACCGTTAGATGTCAATCTAACGGCAATCATGCTTATTCAGTCTTTGATCTTCCTGCCCCAGCCGCCCAAACCAGCACCGTCGGGACCGCCTGCTCCCGCCTCCCGTGGCCGGCTGTGCTGCCGAGCAGGCCTCATGGCCCCATCATACTCGCATCCCTGGCCTATCTATCCCTCTACTCACCCACACCTCTTGTTATTTTCCGGCGACGGCAGCCGAACCAGTCAACCCTCGTACTCTCCACCACGTGGGCAGCCACTGCCGTGTCTTCCCCGGCTCCGTGTCGTTCCCTTCATAGGCCTCGCCGTCGTCCACCGCCCTGGTGCTCTCGGTGCGGCATGGTCAACGATGTCCATCCAACGGCCGTAGTGCTTCTTCAACCTCTGGTCTTCTTGCCCCAGCCGCCCAAAGCAGCATCCGTCGTGCCGCATGCTCCTGCCTCCCGTGGCTGGCTGTGCTGCCGCGGAGGCCTCACCACCCCCATACTACTCCCACAGCTGGCCATGCCATCCCTCCACTCACGCGCTCCCCCTGTTATTCTGCGGCAACGGCAGCCTCCCACCGCAGCCGAATCAGCGAACCCTCGTACTCCTCTCCGCGTGGGCATCCACTGCCGCGTCTTCCCCGGCTCCGTGTCGTCCCCTTCCTAGGCCTCGCCGTCGTCCACCGTCGTGGTGCTCTCGGCGCGGCGTGGTCAATGTGGTCAATGATCAACTTCCATCGGAAGAGTACTGTACGTGGAGAGGCTGACAGCTGGGTCCACAGCAGCCGCAAGGAAGTGCCTCCTTATTACGCGCAAAATAATTATTCCTCCACCTGACAGCAGGGACCCACCGGACGGGCCACCATTATTTCACAAAAAAAACGTTTCCCCCTGATTTCTGGGACCCACCGGACGGGCCACCGTATTTCGCGAAAAAAACTTTTCCCCCTGACTGCTGGGACCCACCGGATGGACCACCGTATTTCACGAAAAAAACATTCCCCCCCGCTGTCAGCTCGGACCCACCGGAAGTGCCTACTTATTACGCACAAAAAATGAATACCCCCCCTGCTAGCTGGGAACCACCATGGTGGGAGGCTGACTTGTGGGCCTACTAAGTTGATGGGGACGGAGGGCTTTGTCAACTTAGTCAATATGAACGATTCTTGCTCCAGTGACCTTACGATGTCCATCCAACGGCCGTCGTGCTTCTTCAATCTCTGCTCTTCCTGCTCCGGCCGCTCAAACAAGCGCCGTGGACTGCTCGCTCCCTCCTCCCGGCTGGGCCGGTGGGCTGCTGCCTTGAGCCCCATTGACCCACCGTACTCCCATCGCTGGCCTAGCCATCCTCTACTCACCCACACGATGTTATTCTCCGCGATGGCATTTAACGATAAACCCTCATACAGTCATACTCCCCTCAGCATGGGAAACAACTGTCGAGTCTTCCCTGCCTCCGTGGCATTCCCTTCCTAGGCCTCACCGTCGTCCACCGCCCTGGTGCTCTTGGCGCGGCCTGGTCAGCATGGTCAACGACCGACATGCATCTGAAGTGGACTATACATGGAGAGGCCGACAGCTGGGTCCACGGCCGCACGCAAGGAAATGCCTCCTTATTACGTGCAAAATAATGATTCCTCCACCTGACATCAGGTACCCACCATAAGGGCCTCTGTATTTCGTGAAAAAAACGTTACCGCCGCTGACAGCTCGGACCCACCGGCTATATCTTCGCACGCAAGGAAGTGCCTCCTTATTACGCACAAAAAAATGAATACTCCCCCTGTTAGCTGGGACCCAGTATAGTGGCAGGCTGAGTTGTGGGCCTACTAAGTTGACGGGGACGGAGGGCTTTGTCAACTTAGTCAATATGCACGATTCTAGCTCCAGTGACCGTACAATGTCCATCCAACGGCCGTAGTGCTTCTTCAACCTCTGGTCTTCTTGCTCCAACAGCCCAAACCAGCGCCGGCCGTGTCTCGTGCTCCTGCCTCCCGTGGCAGGCTGCGATGCGGCGGAGGCCTCACTGCCCCTACTACTCCCACCGCTGGCCAGGCCATCCCTCTGCTCACCCACACCCCCTGTTATTCTGCAGCGACGACAGCCTCACACCACAGCGAACCAGTGAACCCTCGTACTCCTCTATGCGTGGGCATCCACTGTCGCGTCTTCCCCGGCTCCGCGTCGTCCCCTTCCTAGGCCTCGCCGTCGTCCACCGCCCTGGTGCTCTCGGCGTGGCGTGGTCAGCGTGGTCAAGGCGGCTTCCATCGGGCGTGGATATGCGTGGAGAGGCTGACAGCTAGGTCCACGACCGCAGCAAGGAAGTGCCTCCTTATTACACGCAAAATAGTTATTCCTCCACCTAACAGCAGGGACCCACCGGACGGGCCACCGTATTTCGCAAAAAAAATTTTCCCCCTGACTGCTGGGACCCACCAGCTACATCTTCGCACACAAGGAAGTGCGTCCGGGCAAAAAAAACGATTCGCCCCCCTCACTGCTGGGACCCGCCAGCTACATCTTCGCAGGCAAGGAAGTGCACGGCGGTCGGGACCCACCTGGTCGAAGCGTCGTGGCGTTGTCATTCGGTCGCGAACACGTGCGTACATACTAGTCGTTGTAGAGGCGCCGCGACGTGTCGTAGTAGAGGCGCGCACGTAGCATGTACACGTACGTACAGCGGCGGTGCAAGAAAGAAAATACGGCCATGTACGTACATACGGGCAGGGTCTCCAATGCCTACTCGCGCATACATACGGCCAGGGCTCGTGTACATGGCTGGGTCAGAACGGAGAAACAACATCGTCGTCGTGTTCATGGGGAGGCAACGGAATGCGTCGTGTTCATGGGGAGGCAACGGAATGCGTCGTGTTCATCGGGAGGCAACGGAACGCGTGGGAGCCAACCGGCCTGGACGGAACAGGCGATGGAAACGAGGCATGGCGTACCATAGAACGGAGGAAACGGCCTTGTGTTCGACCGGCCACGTTCGAAACGGGATCCTGTTCATCGGGAGAAGTGCGGTGTACCGCAAAGCGGAGGAAGCGAACCTCCTACGGTCAAACGGGGTCTGTTGATCGGGGCGGGTGTGGCGTCTTCGCGAAAGCGGACGAAAACGGACTTGTGTTGGGCGCTACGGTCAAGCGGGGTCTGTTCATTGGGAGGTGTGGCGTGCTTCAAAGCAGGACTCCACGGGATCTGTTCATCTCCACCGTCGACCTCCTCCGGCCTCCACGGGCTACGTCGACCTCCTCCGGCCTCCACGGGCTCTTGTTCATCCAGCCTCCACCCGCGCTACTCCACCGGCTCTTGTTCAACCACCCCTCCACGGCACCCTTCACCGTCTCTCGTTCATCCAGCCCTCCACGGGTCGTCCTATTCCTGCATTCACCCCACCGCTCCTTTGTTCATCCACCCCCCATAGCGCTCCTTGTTCATCAATCGATCGGCTTGATTAGCAGCGAGAGCGAAGAATCGCTCGATCGAGTTCGATTAACAGCCATATTTCGATCGCTCGGGTTCGATAGCGTGTAGCTGCGGTGCAATCGCTCGGGTTCGATTAGAGCCCAACGCCTCGCTTCGGGTTGATCGAGCTAACGCCGCACACACTGCAGCGCATACGTGTCGACGAGAAAGCAGCGCATCATTGGCCCCGACCACCCCCGTAACAGGAACTCCCGAAATTTTCCTCGCCCTCGCTTCTACCATGGTTTTTTCCGTCATGGACGGCCCAAAGAATGTCATGCAGCTGCGTCTCCGGCCCGCCGAGGACGAAAAAGCCCATTTTCTATCATGATTTTTTGTCATAGAAGTAGGAGCCCACCACATCTATGATGATACTGGGTTTTGTCACAATTATCGTCATAGAAGTGTCATAAGTATGACAGAAAAAAGTTTAGTTCGGCCCAAAATGTCACGGATGTGTCTTTTTTTTGTAGTGGTAACATTTACACCGGCTCCAAGATCACATAAAGCAGTTTTAACATAGTTTATTTTAATGGAGGATGGTATAGTTGGTACCCCAGGATCTCCAAGTTTCTTTGGTATTCCACCCTTAAAAGTATAATTTGCAAGCATGGTGGAAATTTCAGCTTCCGGTATCTTTCTTTTATTTGTAATGATATCTTTCATATATTTAGCATAAGGATTTACTTTAAGCATATCAGTTAAGCGCATACGTAAGAAGATAGGTCTAATCATTTTAGCAAAGCGCTCAAAATCCTCATCATCCTTTTTCTTGGATGGCTTAGGAGGAAAAGGCATGGGTTTCTGAACCCATGGTTCTCTTTCTTTACCGTGCTTCCTAGCGACAAAGTCTTCTTTTATCATAACATTGATTCTTTGATTTTGGGTTATCAAGATCAACAGCAGGTTCAATCTCTACATCATTGTTATTGCTAGGTTGAGCATCAACATTAACATTATCACTAGGTTCATGTTCATCACCTGATTGTGTTTCAGCATCAGAAATAGAAATATCATTGGGATTCTCAGGTGTGTCTACAACAGGTTCACTAGAAGCATGCAAAGTCCTATCATTTTTCTTCTTCTTTTTAGAAGGACTAGGTGTATCTAAATTATTTCTCTGAGAATCTTGCTCAATTCTCTTAGGGTGGCCTTCAGGATATAAAGGTTCCTGAGTCATTTTACCAGTTCTAGTAGCCACTCTAACAGCAAAATCATGTTTATTATTCAATTCATCTAGCAAATCACTTTGAGCTTTAAGTACTTGTTCTGCTTGAGTGGTAACCATAGAAGCATATTTACTAATGAGTTTCAGTTCACCTCTAACTCTAGCCATATAATCACTCAAGCGTCCAATCATGTAAGAATTACTCTTTAATTCTCTACTAACATAAGCATTGAAATTTTCTTGTCTAGCCATAAAGTCATCAAATTCATCTAAACATTGGCTAGGAAACTTAGTAGACGGGATTTCAACTTTATCATATCTATAGAGAGAATTTACCTTTACTACCTGTGTTGGGTTATCAAGACAATGTATTTCTTCAATAGGTGGTATATTAAGACCATGTATTTCTTCAACAGGAGGTAAATTCTTAACATCTCCAGCTTTAATACATTTTTCTTTCATTGATTTCTTTGCTTCTTGCGTATCTTCAGGACTGAGAAATAGAACACCTCTCTTCTTCGGAGTTGGCTTAATGGGCTCAGGAATTGGCTCAGGAATTGGCTCAGGAATTGGCTCAGAAAGAGTCCAATTATTTTCATTAGTCAACATGTTATTCAATAGCAATTTAGCTTGGCCGGCTGTTCTTTCCCTGAAAACACAACCAGCACAACTATCCAAGTGGTCCTTGGAAACATCGGTTAGTCCATTATAAAAGATATCAAGTATTTCATTTTTCTTAAGAGGATGATCAGGCAAAGCATTAAGTAATCGGAGAAGCAGCTTGTGGGAGACTCTCTTCTTCAATTTGCATAAAATTATATACTTCCCTTAAAGCAGCTTGTTTCTTATGAGCAGGGAAATATTTAGCAGAGAAGTAATAAATCATATCCTGGGGACTACGCACACAACCAGGATCAAGAGAATTAAACCAAGTTTTAGCATCGCCCTTTAATGAGAACGGAAATATCGTAAGGATATAGTAGTAGCGAGATTTATCATCATTAGTGAACAGGGTGGCTATATCATTCAATTTAGTAAGATGTGCCACAACAGTTTCAGATTCATAGCCATAGAAAGGATTAGATTCAACCAAAGTAATTATCTCAGGATCGACAGAGAAATCATAATCCTTATCAGTAACAAAGATATGTGAAGTAGCAAAAGCAGGGTCATATTTCATTCTAGCATTCAGAGATTTCTGTTTCAGTTTAGCTAATAACTTCTTAAGATCAGATCTATCATTGCAAGCAAGAAAATCTCGAGCAGTTTCTTCATCCATAACATAACCCTCAGGAACAACAGGCAATTCATATTTAGGGGGAGAACCTTCATCATGACTATATTCAATAATATCAGTTTCAAGAATTTGATTCTCTCTAGCAGTAGCAAGTTGTTCATCAAGAAATTCACCTAATGGCACAGTAGTATCAAGCATAGAAGTAGTTTCATCATAAGTATCATGCATAGCATAAGTGGCATCATCAATAACATGCGACATATCAGAATTAATAGCAGAAGCAGGTTTAGGTGTCGCAAGCTTACACATAACAGAAGGAGAATCAAGTGCAGAGCTAGATGGCAGTTCCTTACCTCCCCTCGTAGTTGAGGGATAAATCTTGGTTCTTTCGTCTTTCAAGTTCCTCATAGGGACCAGCAGATATAAATCCCAAGTGACTCAAAGAATAGAGCTATGCTCCCCAAACATGGCGCCGAAAATAGTCTTGATAACCCACAAGTATACGAGATCGCATAGCAGTTTCGAGGGTAGAGTATTCAATCCAAATTTACTGATTCGACACAAGGGGAGCCAAAGAATATTCTCAAGTATTAGCAGTTGAGTTGTCAATTCAACCACACCTAGATAACATAGTATCTGCAGCAAAGTATTTAGTAGCAAAGTAGTATGGAAGTAACGGTAATAGTAGCAAAAGTAACGATAGCACTTTTATAGTAATTGTAACAGTAGCAACGGTAAAGTAAATAAGCAAAGCACAATATGTGAAAAGCTCATAGGCATTGGATCAATGACGGATAATTATGTCGGATGCGATTCCTCATGTAATAGTTATAACATAGGGTGACACAGAACTAGCTCCAGTTCATCAATGTAATGTAGGCATGTATTCCGAATATAGTCATACGTGCTTATGGAAAAGAACTTGCATGACATCTTTTGTCCTACCCTCCCGTGGCAGCGGGGTAGTGGAAACTAAGGGATATTAAGGCCTCCTTTTAATAGAGTACCGGACCAAAGCATTAACACATAGTGAATACATGAACTCCTCAAACTACGGTCATCACTGAGAAGTATCCCGATTATTGTCACTTCGGGGTTGTCGGATAATAACACATAATAGGTGACTATACACTTGCAAGATAGGATTAAGAACTCACATATATTCATGAAAACATAACAGGTTCAGATCAGAAATCATGGCACTCGGGCCCTAGTGACAAGCATTAAGCATAGCAAAGTCATAGCAACATCAATCTCAGAACATACTGGATACTAGGGATCAAACCCTAACGAACTAACTTGATTACATGGTAAATCTCATCCAACCCATCACCGTCCAGCAAGCCTACGATGGAATTACTCACACACGGCAGTGAGCATCATGAAATTGGTGATGGAGGATGGTTGATGATGACGACGGCGACGAATCCCCCTCTCCGGAGCCACGAACAGACTCCAAATCAGCCCTCCCGAGAGAGATTAGGGCTTGGCGGCGCCTCCATATCGTAAAATGCGATGAAACTTTCTCTCTGATTTTTTTTCTCCGCGAAAGCAAATATATGGAGTTGGAGTTGAGTTCGGTGGATGTCCAGGGGGCCCACGAGGCAGGGGCGCGCCCAGGGGAGGGGGCGCGCACCCCACCCTCGTGGACAGGGTGTGGGCCCCCTGACACTAATTCTTTTGCCAGTATTTTTTATTAATTCTGAAAAGTTGCTCCGTGGATTTTCAGGTCGTTTTGAGAACTTTTATTTCTGCACAAAAATAACACCATGGCAGTTCTGCTGAAAACAGCGTCAGTCCGGGTTAGTTCCATTCAAATCATGCAAGTTAGAGTCCAAAACAAGGGCAAAAGTGTTTGGAAAAGTAGATACGACGGAGACGTATCAGGCGGCTCAGGGGGTGGAGTTTGATGATAAATTGCAGGCCCTTGATTTTGTATCCAACGGCTGGAAAATCTAATGACCAGAGATGAAGAAGTCATTCGACTGACGTGTAGCCTCACCCTGCACGTACATATGCACGCACGCAAAGACACGCACGCATGTAGGCATGCAACACTGACACGTTCACATAAAGAACCCACACACGCATGCAGGCGTGCAACACTGACACGTACACATGCACTCACGAACACACGCACGTACGCACACATGCATGCAACACTGAAATGTACCCTTACACGCACGCAATGACGAAGATACAGACCTGGGGTAGGGTCATGGGACTAACCTATACGTCCTACCCAAGGTCACTACCCTGGAAGATAAGAATTCCAAGAGGCAACAAGGGACCCCAGTCAAAGATGTCGAGTGCAATCCACTCAACCAGTCAAATCACTCGGGTGTCCCCCTACCTTTTGTCACTCGACCATTCAAGGAATCACTCGACCTACAGAAGATCAGGAGTCACTCAGCATTGCAACGGTCAGGCGTTCACTCCGTAGTCTTTAAGGTCATTAATAGCACTTAAGGCTGGCGTTATCAGTAACGCCCTTACTTTATGTACATTATGCCCCTTGTAATGGAGGATGGCTGGGGTCCTGGCGCACTCTATATAAGCCACCCCCCTCCTCTGGGACAAGGGTTGGCACCCCCTGTAACATCACACACATACAATCCAGTCGACCGCCTCCAGGCACCGAGACGTAGGGCTATTACTTCCTCCGAGAAGGGCTTGAACTCGTAAATCTCGTGTGTACACCTTCACCATAGCTGAGATCTTGCCTCTCCATACCTACCCCCCTTTCTACTGTCAGTCTTAGAACCACGACAGTTGGCGCCCACCATGGGGTAGGTGTCTTAGCGGCTTGTTGGTGAAGTTGCAATTTTACCGATCAACATCATCATGGTTTCCGGCGGTGGATTGTCTGAGGGCTGCGAGATCCGTCTCGGTGCGCTTGTTTTCATTGCCGACGACTCCGCTTGGCTTCAGGAAGCTCCCCTTGACGTCGAGGCGCTCCCCTTCCGAGGGGCGACGCACTTTCGCACGTGCGTTCGCGGCGTCCTTCTCCGGCAGCCGTCGACTCAGTATCGGTCGGCTCCGATGGTGTCTTCCCTCCCCGATGTTCGCTGCCGCAAGCGATCCGGTCGGTCGTGGCTTCAGCGGTGGGTGAAACACGCGGTGGCTCAACGTTCGGCCACCCATCAAGTCGCGGCGATCGAGCCCAACGAAACTCTCCATGGCCTGTTCGATCTGTCGACTGGCTCCACCGAGACCGCATCCGAGTGCGATAGCAGCGACCCTGCGGCTGAAGTCTTGATGGTTGATGGACCACGTGGTCCGCCTGGTTTCCGCGGTGAAGACGGTGGGGATGGTGGCGGCGATCCATCGCGCGTCCATGAGGAGTACCATCCCGAACCCCTTTCTACACAGCAGAGGGAAGAACTTCGTCGCCACAACATGGATGCACTCCACACGCCCATCGTGGGAGAAACCCACGAGGCTCGGGCCTTGGAAGAGGTGTGTTTGGCTAATTTGGCTGAGCACACTCGACTGGAGAACCTTCAGCGCACTCTCGACGAGCGTGCTCGGGAGCGGATACCTGAGTCCAGTCGACGACAGCTTTTCCCGCCTCCACCTAAGGTATACCGCACTCCGATCCAAAATCTCACAGCTGCGGCCCGAATAGCAGAGTCGATTCAACCTTCCCAGTCGGAGGCTAGCAGAGGTTTGATGCAGATCCGGGCCTTACTCCTGGCAGCAGGAGAACAGAACACCACAGTGTCTCAGTCGCGCAATAGGATTCACAGCAGATCCGTAGTAGCGGATACAGTTTAGTCGGCCCATAGTCCCAGATCGCCCCTGCGGCATGAAGGCCATGGGCAGTATGATCACTGACTCGACCGCAACAATCATCGTCGAGTGCCCACACCTCCTCCTAGGAGTGCATCATATGTGCCTCGGCAGTACGATGATAGTCGCCCCCACAGTGGCGAGTGCAGAGCACCAGTCGACCCAAGAGAGCCAGGCTTTGATGCAAGATCTATCCTCGTTCAAGATCTAGTCGACCGGAAAAGAGCGCATCGTGAAGACCCTGTCAGAGATCGTCCGACTGGCAGTAGGGTGCATGTTTCAGGTCCATAGTGTTTCAGTAGAGCCATCAGGGCTGCAGTGATTCCTCCCAGCTTCAGGTTGGCGACTGGAGTCAGTAAGTTCACTGGAGATTCCAAGCCTGAAACTTGGCTTGGAGATTACCGAGTGGCAGTGCAGATTGGCGGCGGGAATGACGAAGTGGCAAGGAAACATCTTCCTCTGATGCTGGAAGGGTCGGCCCGAGCGTGGTTGACTCAGTTAGCCCCAGGCAGTATATATAGTTGGGAAGAGCTGGCTCAAGTGTTCGTCAGAACTTTTGAGGGCACTTGCAAGCGGCCAGCAGGATTGATAGAGTTGTAGCATTGTGTGCAGAAACCGAGTGAGACTCTAAGGGATTTCATTCAAAGGTGGACCACTTTGCATCACACCGTTGAAAATGTATCAGAGCATCAAGCAGTGTGTGCCTTCAAGGAAGGCGTCAAATCTGAGAGTTGGTCACGAAGTTGGTCGGATTTGGAGATATGACTCTGACTCGGATGATGGAAATAGCCACCCGGTACGCTAACACAGAAGAAGAGGATCAACTCCACAGCGGAAAGGGTAAACCAGTCGACCAAGAGGCCGATGGGGGTAATTCCAATCGGAAACAGAAACGTAAGGCCGAGCCTGCAGCACCCGGTGAGATTGCGGCAGTGACTCAAGGAAAGTTTAAGGGAAAACCTAAAGGGCCCTGGCCCCCTAAGAAGGTAAAGGATCAAGCAGGAAATGATGTGTTGGATTTGTCGTGTCACATCCACACGAAGAAGGACGAAGAGGGTAATCTGATTTACCCTAAGCATACCACTCGACAATGTCGACTCCTGGTCCAACAGTTTCGAGAGAAACAACCCAGTGAGAAGGAAAAAGAGTCGGACAAAGACGAGGGCGATGAGGAAGACGACGGTTATCCCAAAGTCAATTCCACCCTCAAGATTTTTGCTGATGTTGAGAGCAAGAGTCGATTGAAAGTTATCAACAAAGAAGTGAATACGTTCGCTCCGGCGACGACGACCACATACCTGAAATGGTCTCAGACAGCCATCACATTCGACCAGTCTAATCACCCTGCTCGTATAGCCACCCCTGGGAGGCAAGCGTTGGTGGTCAACCTAGTGGTCGAAGGCACTAGGCTGACCAAAGTGCTAATCGATGGTGGTAGCGGCCTGAACATCCTTTATGCTGAAACCTTGAAGGGAATGGGCATTCCGGTGTCCAAACTCAGCGAGAGCAATATGAGTTTCCATGGTGTTATCCTTGGAAAGAAAGCCGAATCACTCGGCCAGATCGCCCTTGACGTGGTTTTCGGTGATTCCAAGAATTACCGTAAGGAAAAGTTGACATTTGAAGTTGTGGATTTCCAGAGTGCTTATCATGCCATTCTGGGTAGGCCTGCCTATGCACGTTTTATGGCTCGACCATGTTATGTCCTCATAGGTGTGATCACAGTTACTGGCAATCGGGAGAAGGCAGAGGAGTGCTTCCAGAAAGGTTCCAAAATTGCCGATGCACAAATGGCAGTAGTTGAATTTCAAGAATATCAGAAGAATTCATATCCGAGTGATTTGCTCCGAGCTAAGAAGCCTGCCACAGATTCTACATTTCAGTCGTCTGGTGAAACGAAGCCGATTCATATTCACCCGACCGATCCCAATGCCGCACCGACTCATATCTCAACGACACTCGACAGCAAATAGGAAGAAGTGCTCATCCAGTTCCTCCGTGAGAACTGGGACATCTTTGCATGGAAACCTTCTGACATGCTGGGTGTACCCAGAGAACTGGCTGAGCACCGTTTGCGTGTCGACCCCAAGGTAAAACCCGTCAAAGAGCATCTTTGGCGGTCCGCCGTGCAGAAGAGAAAAGCAATTGGCAAGGAAGTGGCTCGGCTCCTAGCAGCAGAGTTCATCTGTGAGATCTACCACTCCGAGTGGCTTGCCAATGTAGTCATGGTCCCTAAGAAGGACGATTCACTTCATATGTGCATCGATTTCAAGCATATCAATCGGGCCTGCCTGAAAGATCATTTCCCTCTCCCCCGCATCGATCAGATTGTTGACTCGACTGCGGGATGTGAGCGCTTGTCTTTTTTAGGTGCATATTCCGAGTATCATCAGATCCGACTGTATGGTCCCGATGAAATAAAAACAGCCTTCATCACCCCATTCGGGTTCTTTTGCTATGTCACCATGCCATTTGGTCTTAAAAATGCCGGAGCCACATTCATGAGAATGATTCAGAAGTGCCTGCTCACTCAAATCAGTCGGAATGTGGAAGCATACATGGACGACATTGTGGTCAAGTCTCGTAAAGGTTCCGACCTACTGACTGACCTTGCAGAAGCCTTTGCCAACCTAAGAAGGTATGATATCAAGCTTAATCCGTCAAAGTGCACATTCGGAGTTCCAGGTGGAAAGTTGCTCAGTTTCCTTGTTTCCGAACGGGGGATCGACGCCAATCCAGAAAAAGTTGATACCATCCTCCGAATGAAACGCCCTGTGCGTTTGCATGATGTTCAGAAGCTTACTGGTTGTTTGGCCGCCTTGAGTCGATTCATTTCTCGTCTCGGTGAAAAGGCCTTACCTCTTTACCGATTGATGAAGAAATCTGATAAGTTCGAGTGGACTGATGAAGCTGATGCAGCGTTTGCAGAGCTCAAAGCCCTGCTTTCCCCCCAACCGGTGCTTGCTGCGCCAATCAGCAAAGAGCCTTTACTGCTTTATATTGTAGCCATTGGACAAGTTGTCAGTACGGTACTCACGATCGAGCGGGAAGAAGAAGGAAAGGCTTACAAAGATCAGCGCCCAGTATATTATCTCTCTGAAGTTTTGACTCCGTCCAAGCAACGATATCCGCATTATCAGAAGCTTGTCTATGGAATCCACATGACCATGAAGAAGGTTGCACACTATTTCTCTGATCACTCCATTACAGTTGTCAGCGATGCACCATTATCTAAAATTCTGAACAACAGAGATGCAACTGGTCGAGTGGCAAAATGGGCGATTGAACTCCTTCCATTGGATATCAAGTTTGAGGCAAAGAAAGCTATCAAGTCACAAGCAATCACAGATTTCCTTGCCGAGTGGATTGAGCAGCAACTGCCAACTCAAGTTCACTCGGAGCATTGGACCATGTTCTTCGATGGCTCCAAGATGCTGAATGGTTCAGGTGCTGGGGTAGTATTGGTATCACCCCGTGGAGACAAGCTTAGATATGTTCTCCAGATTCATTTTGATTCCTCCAACAATGAAGCTGAATATGAGGCACTTTTATATGGGTTGCGTATGGCCATTTCACTCGGCGTCCATCGCCTAATGGTCTACGGCGACTCGGATTTGGTGGTTAATCAAGTGATGAAAGAGTGGGATGTCAGGAGCCTAGCCATGACTGGTTATTGCAATGCAGTAAGAAAGCTAGAAAAGAAGTTTGAAGGGTTGGAGCTTCACCATATACCCCGACTGAAAAATCAAGCTGCAGATGAATTGGCAAAGATAGGATCTAAGAGAGAGGCCATTCCCAGCAATGTGTTTTTGGAGCATATTCATTCACCTTCAGTTCAGGAAGATCCTTTCATTGAAGAGTCCCCACAGCCTAAGAGCGCCACAGATCCGACTGAAGTCGAAATCCCAGCCGTGGTCGACTTAGTCATGGAGGTTTTGGTCATCACTCCCGACTGGACAGTGCCATACGTTGCATACATTCTTAGGAAAGAACTTACAGAGGATGAAGAAGAGGCTCGATAGATCGTCCGACGATCTAAAGCCTTTACTATGATAAAAGGTCAGTTGTTCAGAGAAAGTGTAACTGGAGTTTGCTAGAAATGCATCACACCAGAAGAAGGTCGAATGATCCTCAATGATATTCACTCGGGGACCTGTGGTCACCATGCGTCCTCTCGGACCATCATGGCCAAAGCATACCGAGCCGGATTTTACTGGCCACATGCCAACGAGATGGCGAAAGAAATAGTAGACAAATGTGAAGGCTATCAGTTTTACTCTAACATGTCCCATAAGCTTGCGTCAGCTCTGAAGACTATTCCACTCGTCTGTCCTTTTGCTGTCTGGGGATTGGACATGGTCGGACCTCTGAGGACTGGCAGGAGTGGATTTACCCATGTGCTGGTAGCAGTCGATAAGTTTACCAAATGGATCGAAGCCAAGCCCATTAAAAACCTTGAAGCAAGAACAACTGTAAGTTTCATCAGAGAACTGATATTCAGATATGGTGTTCCGCACAGCATCATCATGGATAACGGGTCGACCTTCGACTCTGACGAGTTCAGAGCCTTTTGTGCTTCCCAAGGCACGAGGGTCGATTACACTTTAGTCGCCCATCCTCAGTCGAATGGGCAGGCTGAAAGAGCAAATGGATTGATTCTCAAAGGACTGAAACCTCGATTGATGCGTGACCTCAAGCATGCAGTAGGTGCCTGGGTCGATGAACTTCCATTAGTACTTTGGGGACTGAGGACAACTCCTAATCGGCCGACTGGACGAACTCCATTCTTCTTAGTCTACGGAGTTGAAGCCGTACTCCCGAGTGATCTGCTCCACAATGCGCCCCGAGTCGAGCTCTTCTCAGAAGAAGAAGCAGAACAGGCTCGGCAAGATGCAATCGATCTCCTGGAAGAAGAAAGAGAGATGGCCTTGGTCCAGTCGACCATTTATCAACAAGACATGCGTCGATTCCATGCCAGAAACGTAAGGGGTCGGGCATTTTAGGAGGGAGACTTGGTTTTTCGAGTGGACCAATAGAAACCACACAAGCTCACTCCTGCTTGGGAGGGCCCCTTCGTCGTCACCAAAGTGCTCCACAACGGAGCATATCATCTTTTCAACGTCGAGCACAATAAAGATGAGCCACGCGCTTGGAATGCGGAACTGCTCCGCCCCTTTTATTCTTAAAGCATTCAGACTGTTGAGATGTAATAAGAAATACCTTTTAGTTTGATTATCAAAAGACATGATTTTACAGTCTTCCGAATGATTGTTGTTCATTTTTTACATATTCTAAAATCCCCCAGTGGGTGCCTTAGCTGCGAATCCGTTTCGCCTAAGTTGAAGAGAAAATCCTACCGAGTGGTGAGCCAGCCTCTCACTCGGAGGCTTAGCTGCGAATCCGTTTCGCCTAAGTGTTAAAAAATCCTACCGAGTGGTGAGCCAGCCTCTCACTCAGAGGCTTAGCTACAGTCCAGTACTCGCCTAAGTGTTAAAAATCCTACCGAGTGGTGAGCCAGCCTCTCACTCGGAGGCTTAGCTGCAGTCCAGTACTCACCTAAGTTTAAAAGGTCCTACCAAGCAGTGCAGGGTCGAGCCACAGCCCCGAGGAGGCTGCGTCAAGAAGAAGGACGAGATTGTGCGAGCAATCCCCTCACTCGCGGGCTTAGCTGCAGTCTAGTACTCGCCTAAGTTTGAAAAACCCTACCGAGTGGCGAGCAATCCTCTCACTCGGGGGCATAGCTGCAGTCCAGTACTCGCCTAAGTTTGAAAAATCCTACCGAGTGGCAAGCAATCCTCTCGTTCGGGGGCTTAGCTGCAGTCTAGTACTCGCCTAAGTTTGAAAATACCGACCGAGTGGCGAGCAATCCTCTCACTCGGGGGCTTAGCTGCAGTCCAGTACTCGCCTAAGTTTGAAAAATCCGACTGAGTGGCGAGCAATCCTCTCACTCGGGGGTTTAGCTACAGTCCAGTACTTGCCTAAGTTTGAAAAATCCTATCGAGTGAAGAGCAATCCTCTCACTCAGAGTCTTAGCTGTAGTTCAATACTTGCCTAAGTTCAAAAAATCCGACCGAATGATACGGGTCGACCACGACCCCCCCCCCCCTCCGTGGCTGCACCGTCAAGAAGAAAGACGAGATTGTGCCCGCTTTCAAAGGTTATCCAACAGCTAGCGCCAAGGCAAACTGCTTTCAGGAACGTCAAGACCATTGCTGAGTGCCTTGCTGGTGAGCTGATCAATGCTGCTCAAGGC
The DNA here is from genome assembly GCA_021605205.1 of Aegilops longissima. NCBI lineage: Eukaryota > Viridiplantae > Streptophyta > Magnoliopsida > Poales > Poaceae > Aegilops > Aegilops longissima. Next base: position 600,790,267 of record CM038677.1, on the reverse strand, counting down.
TCGTCCAACAGGTCGACTACGGATTCTTCCTCAGAAGCTGCATCGAAAGTACAAAAACCAATCCGAGAGAAGAACGAGTTTCACTCGAAGATAAACACAACGTATTCAAAGATAAACCAAGTTCAGATAAGTCCAAAGGTTTCTAACCGCGGATTAAAGTACTCGGGCATCAGGCCCGAAGGAGTTTTAACAATTACAGAATCACTCGGCATTCCGAGGCAAATGAGGGTGAAGCATAATGTTTTTTCGATCACTCGGTGGGAGAAGGGCTGGCTGGATCGCAGAAGCTATCGAGGTCAATGTTGTCAGCAATACGAGTGGCTGCCTCAAGGAAGGTGTCCATGAAGGACTGGAAGGTGTGCTTCTTAGTATTCACAACCTTGAGAGCTGCCAACTTGTCTTCCCTGGCGTCCTTGCAGTGCACTCAAACCAGTGTCAGGGCGACGTCAGCGCCACAGCGAGCGGATGACTTCTTCCATTCCTTCACTCGACCAGGAATCTGGTTGAATCGAGTCATCAGCAACTCGAGGTCCTGAGAAAGTTCAGCCTGAGGCCAGAGTACGGCGTCCACCCAGGTCATCACAGCCTTCAGCCGAGCCAGATAGGCAACAGCGCCGTCCAAGCATGATTCCAACCGCAGCAAGTTCATCGCAACGTCATCTTTCACGGGACAATTGATGGGGTCGAGACCTGTCTCGACCCGCCCGGTTTCAGCTTCAAAGTCCTGACAAAGTTCTGTTCCATCATGAAAAATAGTGAGTCGACAGTATTACAACGTACTTCAATTGATGACAATTAACCAGTCGAGCGGTTGTACCTTCAAGCTTCAGAACTAGTTTCGTGGCAAGTTGTCCCAGATAGGACTCTAGCTTGCCTGTCTTGGCTCTGAGGCCTCCAACTTCAGTGTTCAGGTTCTCCTTGTCCTTCTTCAGTTGCTCGACTTCCCGATTGGCTTCCGAGATGGCGGTCTTCAACTTCGCGTTCTCCTCTTCCAACTTGCCGACTAAAGCCAGCTTCTTGTCCACAAGCGTTGTCTTCTCACGTGCTTCCTTCTGAGCAGCAGCAAGGTCCTGGTCCTTCTTCTCCAAAGCTTCCTTCATTCTCTCTAAAGAAACAACACTCTTCAAACGAGCCTGAAGTTGACGGTTTTCACTATGCACATCTGCTTGTGTGAAGTCACTCGGTTCAAAGAGACTTAAAGAAAAAGCAGTGAAAGACGCGAGCTACTAAGTAGGCAAGAGTCGAATGGTTACCTCCCATGATGGCCATCTCCTCTTGAGCAGTCTTGAGGTTCTTCTTTGCAAGTTCAAGATCAAGTTCAACGTTGATATGCTTCTTCTTTAACTCGGAAAGTCGAGCTCCAAGATCACAAGACCTCTGCAGTCAGCGAGAGAGATATGTCAGTCGACAGAAATAAGAGACAATGGCAGTGAAAAGTTACTCTAAGACTACTGCCGAATCAAATATTCAATAGTAGTCTCGGGGACTACACCAAGTGGGTGCACTTAGCGTGCCCACACTGGTTCAGATCAACACTCAGCAGGGTCTGCCCAGCGTGAGTAAAAAAAAGAGAAGATTCTAAGACCTCAGCCGACTGCGAGCAGTCAACCGTGTTCTCGGGGACTACACCCAGTGGGTGCACTCGGCGTGCCCCCACTGGTCCGGACAGATTACTAAGACTCGGCATGAGTCGAGTGAAGTGGAAGATTTCCTAAACTCTAAACAAAGGCACACCCCAGTGGGTGATCGGATATAAAACAACATTCAAAAGTTCAGTCGGAGTTTGCTGACCTGAACATTGGTCTGCAGGGCAGTGCTGGCGTTATAAGCCACCTGACTAGCCTCGTGCATCACCTTCACCTGCTCCATGACAAGGTTCACCTGGCGAAGAGCCTCCCTGGCAGCACTCGGCGAATCGTCTAGGGTCTGATATGCAGCAAAGAGTGATGGCTCCAAAGCGACCAAGAGAGATTCTTGGGTCGAGGCGTGGAGTTGCCTTTGGAAGCGGCAGGAGTCGGGCGATCGACCCGATGGACGATCAGTCGTCAGCGGGTTGGTGAATGTGACGTTGGTCCGAACCGGATCTCTGGAACGTTCGCCCACCGCCTCAAGCGCCGGCGTCGACTGAGGGACTTGAACTTCAAGCCTCCTCCTGCTTGAGCCCCCACTCCTCTTCCTCCTCTCCTGTAGAGGCGCTTCTTCTTCTTCTTCGTCAGGGAGCACGACGACCTCTTGCGGAACTACAGAAAGAGAGAAATATCAGAAATTCAGCCGACTGACAACCCACTCGACTAAATTCGAACGGACTTACCAGCTCGGGAAGTGGCCGCATCATCGGTCTCCTCGTCTCCTGGTGCCTTATCGATGTCCATGTCAGTGGCAGCAGAGGTGGGGCTAGAAAGATACATGATCCAGTTGGCCAGAACAAAAACTTCAGTCGGCCTATATAAACACAAGCAAGATACTCACCCCGAAGCAACAGGGACGTCCATCTTGATCTGCGGCAAAGTCTTCCGAGTCTTTGGAGGAGCAACCTTGGGCTGCTTGGCGACCTTCTCTGTCGGCTCCGGAGTCGACGTTCGAGTGCGCTTCTGAGTGTGGGTACTCGGAGCCACGTTCTTGCCGCACCCGCCCGCCGGGTCATGGTGCTGCTTGGATCAGTTCGGAGCGCGGCGGCAAGTCGACTTCTTCCTCATCGTCTGACTCCTCGCTCTCCTCCTCCTCGTCTTCATATGAAGACTCCCATTCACCACTCTCCTCTGCGCTGGCCTCTCCCTCCTAGTCCTGCTCTAGAGCTTGTTCGCCGTTGGGCATCGAATACATCTCAGTGAAAACCTACAAGGCAAAAAGTTGAATAAACGTCAGTCGAGATCAAGTACAGTCAGAATATATATGCAAAGACAGTCGGAATAAAGAGCATGCCTTGTCAGGCTGATTGTCGTCGCTGAAAGGGATGACTCGCCTGGCTCCTCTGGGGTTGTCTTGGTTGCCTGTGATGCTCTTCAATCACATGGCCACGGTCTTGGGTGGCACTTCCTCTGGATGAACCCGAGCGGTGTCGTCGGATCCGGAGTACAGCCACATAGGATGGTCACGGGCCTGAAGAGGTTGGATGCGTCAACTAAGGAATACTTCCAGCAGGTCCAGGCCAGTGACACCCTCGTTAATCAGTTGGACCACTTTCTCAACCAACATCTTCGTCTCCATGTTCTCAGCAGTAGTCACTTTCAGTGGAGAAGGAGTCTGGACACGGTCGAAAGTGAAGTGGGGAAGGCGGTCGGTGACACAGGTTGGGATGTCTGGCGGTAGAACCGGTCATTGTCGACCTCTAACCGATTCAGGGAGAGTCATAGCGGGGAAAGAATTCCTATGCCTCTTTTGGATACCCAAACCCCCACACATCTGGATGACATGGGTCTTCGAGTCACTCGTTTTCGCTTTCTTCAATGACTGGGAATGGATGGTGAAGATATGTTTGAAAAGGTCCCAGTGCAGTCGACACCCCAAAAAGTTTTCACACATCGACACGAACGCGGCCAGGTACGTGATGGTATTGGGAGAAAAATGGTGGAGTTGGGCACAGAATAAGTTCAGGAAGCCCCGGAAGAAGGGGTGTGGAGGGAGCGAAAAACCCCAGTCGACATGGGTGGCGAGCAGTACACACTCACCCGGTCGAGGTTGCGGCTCCGTCTCCACCTTAGGCAGCCTTGCTGCCCCCTTGTCGATCAGCCCGGACTCCGCCAGCTCATCCAGATCTTCTTGCCGGAGCGAAGACCGGATCCAATCGCCCTGGATCCAGCCTAGCGGCAGCCCCGCGCACGATGACGACCCGCGGTTCTGCTTCTTGCCTTTCGCCGCCCCCGTCGCCTTCTTCGCGCGCTCCAGCGCCGCCGTCTTGTCCTTCACCATGGTTGCAGAGCGGTAGTGTCGAGAGCAGAAGAACTGGATGCAATGGAGAAGTAGAGGAAGAAGAAAAAGAAACGGGCGTGCACAGTGCAGACGCCTCGGCCCCGTCGCCTTATAAAGGGCTGCTTCCGAGTGGCTGACGCGTAGGACCAGGCGATCCTGTCAAATCCCGCAACAATCGAGTGCAACGTACGTGGCGAAAAAGGCAGCACGAAAATCGAGGCACTACTGTTTATCCGCTCCGCCTACTTCGGCACGCCCCGTCCCGTGCGCTTCCCCGAAATTTCGTATCCCATGAAATCCGGGATACACTACAATCAATCGTGCCAAGGATTGTGCACTCCAAGACAACTCTCGGCAGATGGTGCTATAAGTTCAGTCAGCAACTTTCTGAATGGATCAAGGCGACTGAATCAACGCTGAAGTACCAACGTGAGTTTTCCATCTTGCGGAAAACGCTCGCGAGGTGCAAAGCTCAGAACAAGTTCAACTTCAACCTACTTTCCACTCGAACCATAATCCATTCGGGGGCTACTGATGAGGATACAGACCTAGGGTAGGGTCATGGGCCTGACCTATACGTCCTACCCAAGGTCGCTACCCTGGAAGATAAGAAGTCCAAGAGGCAACAAGGGACCCCAGTCAAAGATGTCGAGTGCAATCCACTCGACCAGTCAAATCACTCGGGTGCCCCTCTACCTATTGTCACTCGACCATTCAAGGAATCACTCGACCTACCGAAGATCAGGAGTCACTCGGCATTGCAACAGTCAGGCGTTCACACCGTAGTCTTTAAGGTCATTAATAGCACTTAAGGCTGGCGTTATCACTAACGCCCTTACTTTATGTACATTAAGCCCCTTGTAATGGAGGACGGCTGGGGTGCTGGCGCACTCTATATAAGCCACCCCCTCCTCTGGGACAAGGGTTGGCACCCCCTGTAACATCACACACATATAATCCAGTCGACCGCCTCCGGGCACCGAGATGTAGGGCTATTACTTCCTCCGAGAAGGGCCTGAACTCGTAAATCTCGTGTGTACACCTTCACCATAGCTGAGATCTTGCCTCTCCATACCTACCCCCCTTTCTACTGTTAGTCTTAGAACCACGACATGCAACACTCGCACGCCTACATGCACACAGCACACGACGCAAGACACATGCTCAACCTATACATGCATGCACCCTTTGTTAAGGACATGGATTGTTATGGGTATTAATCAATCTTATATGTGATAAGTAGAACATTGATGTTTGCAGCGGTCTTTATGAATCTCAACATATCGAACGGGCTATCAACATAGTAGGCTTATCTACATGAAAAAGATGACGTCACACTCAGAGAACAATAATCAGTTTATGAAATGCCCACTTCTGACCGCCCTGGCCCACCAAAGGTTCCTTTGGTGTGTGCTGCCTGCGTTGGGTCACTGACATGCAGGCCATGTACCCAAAGAGCCCACACATGAGTGAAAGAATGGGGCAGTGTCCTACGTCAGAGTCGAGGGTGCCACTCGCTGCACGCCTGGCTGAACACGCCTCCTTGCCGCATTCAAACACCTCCATGAAACCCGCCCATGTGGAAGCCGAGAAACCCACTCTGGACACACGTCCGTTCATGACCGGGACGGCATTAAACACAACGTCGGCCGAGCTCCTCTCGTCCGCCGTCTATTTAATCTCCTATTTAAACGAGGCCAAACTCCGGCCAAGAATCGCACACCTCCGCCGCTCCCCTATCTCCTCCTTCACCATTTTGTCCACTCTTACAATGGCTTACGAAGAGTAGTTATTCCGCATCCAAGCCGGTTGGGTGGCCCGCCGAGCCTGCCGGATACGAGCTATGCAGCTCGTTGATCCACCTCCCTCCCCTCGCCCGACGGAGCCAGTTGCCGCCCCAAGCCGGCGCGTGATTCAGCAACTCGCCGCTCCAGGCCAGCTCGACGAGGAGCAATGCACGGGCGTCGTTGCTGCCGTCCACGCCGCCGCCTTGTACCACGTCTCCCGTTTACGTGGCGAGACTCCCATGCGGCGGCGCGCCATGCAAGCGGCGAAGCGGGGCGCGGAGAGCGACGAGTCGGCGGCCAGCGCCTCCGCGTCCGCCGCCATCATCGAGGAGAAGTAGAACACGGGAAGCCGTTGCCGCTTGGGTCCCGTGAAGGCCACCCCAGAGGCGACGCCGGTGTACACAGCAGGTGTCTTGCCAGATCCTTTTGTTGCGAGGACCTTCGTCGACCCCGCATGGGCTCCATGGAAGCGGGGAAGCCCCCTTCCACCATCATCTTCGGCATCAGCCAATGATATCAGTTGGGCAGAAGCAAGCCGTACTTTGCGCTGAAGCATATGGGGGTCCGGTGATCGTGCTGCCGGACATGAGGAACACAAATCGATTGGCAGGCAACCATTTAGGCCAGGTATTATATACTTGTGATGTCCAGAACTAGCACCGTGTAGTTCATTTGAATGTAATGAAATCCGTCATGTTTGTATGAAAATCCGGTATTTTATATGATTTCCGTTGTTGTTTATATGAAATATCGTCGTGTTTGCGTGAATTTCGTCTGGTTGGTTGAGTTGTTGTCATAATGTGTGCGGCTACGGTTGGATGGCGTAATTTGTGGGTCGCCGGTCGGTCTGCGGGCGGCTCGGGCGATGTGGTGGGACAAAAAACACAGCTCATGCGAGCTTGTCTCCAACGTGCGCGCTGGAGGATGCATAAGCACCCGAGCCATTCATCGTTCATCGATGGCAAAGGCACCGGTGGACAAAAGGGTCACCAATATTTTGGCTACCCCGGGCAAGATCCAAACAGCCCCTCCCAACAGATTCAAATCCCTCATTCACCGTGGAATTTTGCCATGTGTTGTTTTCATGGACTAGCAAGATGCCCGTGCATTGCACGGAACATCAAGATGCATTTTTTTTACAAAACACCTGTTGTGATTGACCCATGCAGGAGTAATCCCATTTTGTAAAAACTAATGATATCTCGAGAATTTTATCAGATAAATGGTATCTCGAGAATTTTATCGGACTCCATTTTTGTATACAAGGCCACAAACCCATATTATAGGTACCAAGGCAAAAATTAATGTCTTCTAAGTCAATTTGCAAGCCACCTTGTTTCCTTGTTTGCCGTGTAAATTAATGTGTATTCTTCTCTTTCATGCACATCAAGCCAATGCTCACACTCCCGCATGCATGCAAGGGATAATTAATGTCCTCCTTTGCTAGTAGTACGAGGCAAACACCACTAATATTGCATCAATTAGTGTTAGTGGCTTGTATATCTGCAATTTGTAATTTTGATAGTGGCCTTGTATATAAAAATGGAGGGAGAAAGATGAGAGATAAGGTGAGGAGGAGTTGGGTATGGTGGTGACTGCTGGTCGGACTGGGCGGATGCATGGGGATGGACGGCGCATTATGTCTAGGCTTGTATCTCTCTCACACACACCCACGTAGGTGGGGGACGTGCACGAAGAGAAGAGGTGCACGCATACGGTGCACGTACTCCCTTTTTCCCAACCACACCAGGCTGGTACACGGTGGAGCTCATTTACATGCGAAAAGGCATCCACGTGGTAATTTGACACATGTACTGGTTGTCCACTTGAAGGAGGGAAGATCGTCTACCATGGGTGAACAAACAAATTGCGACTTGACGCGTTATGTTAAAAAAGAGGCAAACCATGTGGGGCCTACCTTAGAGGCAAGGCTCTATACACTGGAGTACTTTTGATGTGTCCCGTCAACTCGCAGAACAAGGAGAAGCTTGCTTAGTACGCCGTCTTCCCCACCCACGGGCGCGGTGGCTCGCATGACAAGGAGAAATTTTTACTACTCTCTTTGTTTACTCCTCGTCCCTACTACCTTGGTTAGAGAGATTATCATATTGTTTGGAATATATATATCCTTTAGTACTCTCTCCATTTACTTATACAAGGCCACTATAAAAAAATACATTTTGCATCTATACAAGGCCACAAATAGTAATCGAGACAGAAGTTACGGCTCCCTCCTTTCTAGTTTATGGCTCAATTTCAAAATCTCTCCAACCAAGGTAGACGGTGAGTGGTCGAATTAAATTCGTTGTTTGCACAAGTAATTAGTACGCTCATTTTTCTCAAGAAGTTATGTTTACCGAGGCATTAATTAGAACGAATGCATGAATGACCACTAAATTCCCATGAACTTCTACATGCATTGGTTAGTTTTCTCTTGACACTGCTCATCGGGTGATCTAACGCACCTCGAAATCCGACATGTAATGGTACTACTACTAGTAGTAGAATTGAGACTTATAAAACAAAAAACGAATGTTTTTTAGATGAGCCCTATAAACCCTAGTGGGTACGTACTCCATAAAATCAGATTTTCCCAAAAATAGGTCGTTCAACCTTTATTTGCTTGTTTCCTTTCCTGCCTCCTTGCCTCGAACATACTATGCCAAACTCCCCTGCCTGCCGCGCGGGAAAAGACCCGCCCTCGCCTTTTTATAGTCCAGGTTTGTATCGATGGATCGCGTGAAGCAGCAAAAACCCAAGCTGTGTCTTGTACTCCTCCGTCGATGCTCCCTTTCATGAATTTTGTACTTCCTGTCGCCGACATGTGGGACATATAGCAACCAGGTCGACGTGTCAAGCACCAAATAACGATGCGAGAATAGCGGGGCGCACCCTATCGCATACCGCTTGATGGTAGTAATGAGCAATGAGACGTCAAATAACAATGGCGCACCTTCCCAGACGGACGAAAAACAACCATTATTTCACACTTCAGTTCGCCATCATCTCAAACCACGTAGTATTGCTTCTGCCTCAAGAGGGATACGCGCATCGCCTTGGTACATCATGACACGTGGGACCGCATGACAGGCCATGCTCCCCCGCCGATCGCTCCGTAAAATCACCTCATTTTTACTATACTTCCTCCGTATCGGTTTACATGGCATGCACGTCGTTCTAGGTTGAGAATTTAACTGGCTATATATGTGATGAACAGTACTCTAGCCTTTTAAAAAATATATACTTTTGTACAGTAGTAGTATCGATGGATTGCGCCATGGAGCAAAACTTGAAATTAAAAAAAAGATGGTACATATAGAGAGCGCTCGTCGCCAAATTATGCATATACTACTATTAAAAATCTAGTACGTGCTTAAATGGGGTGCTAAATTCTATTAAAGAAATACTAGTATGTATGTACTGAAGAGTTAAAGTAACGAGAAGAAACATAACATAGTTCTGCTGGGGGCTCAGCACAACACACCCCTCAAATTAAACTGAGCACACCTGAAATTAAACTATGCAACTAATCCGGTAGACACTGCATTAGAACCACCATGAGCAACTACACTGCCACCTTACTCGGAGTCCTTGTCCACGTCCTCGACTTTGTCTTTGTCCCTCTTCTCTTGGCCGATACTTCTTTGCTTGAACCGCACACTTGGCTCTTGCTCTTCATCCAACCCTTGTAGATATTGAAACAAAGGTAGCCATCCCTTGCAGCGTACTGGATGTGGTCTGTATCTAGTACATTCCACTGCCATCCATGACGATGAAACGTGTAATGAGGTTTCTCCAGTTTATCGTACGAAGGATGAACCATGGCTCCTGCCGGGGTCAGCATTGAAGGCTGACCACTAGAGGGAAGCAGCCGATTCTTCTGGAGGTCGAAGGGGTTGCCTACAATGAGGCCTATCCGACCCAGGACTCTTTTGTCTTTCGTAAAGTCTACTGTAACGAATTTGACTAGGTCGCTCTTGAGGAAGTTCTTAAAATCCTGGCAATCAACGTCGGCATGGCATATGTGGTAGACCAAGCATAAGTCATGCACGCAAACCTGGATCAGGGCGGGCTTCTCCCTCTCTTCCTTCTTTAGATCCTTCTCTCGTCCCAGGATTGTGGTGTACTCAACATCTAGCCCAGCGACCCACTCATCATTTGAGTTTTCGAACATGCGTCTGAAGCGAGCAAGGCATCCTTTCACCGTCGCGGAAGAACGGGTGTAGATGACGTCGAACCCATCACCGGTGATGGTTCTAACCTTGTACTCACCGCCGATCATGGAGATTTGGGATGCCATGGATTTGGGAGGAGGGTTAGGAACTTAGGATTAGTGGAACTGCCGTAATGTGAAAGGACGGGACGACTAGGAGCGAACTGCCGTAATATTAAAGAACGTGCGGGGACGAGTAGGAGCGAATCGCGGTGATGTGAGCGGCAGGGTAGTGGCTTTCCATTCTCCCATGATACGGGCTTCCGAGAGCCCTTGGATCTGAGATCGAATGGTTGCATGGCGTGATTCTAGACCTATGGATGAATATCCTATCCTGGAGGGTTATTCTGCAAATTTTCAGCAACTTAGCATGCGACCGTTCGATCTCATATCCAAGGGCTACCAGCAGTCTGTATCATGGTCGCTCCTACCACGACCGTCGCGTCGCTCGCGCGGTCGCGCCCTTGGAGATTTAACACGGTGCGTTAGGCTATCTGATGTTGGCATGTCATACATAGTCATCACTTAGTCACTCATACTACAACAAGGTTAGCTATAAGGTTGGCTATAAGTGTATTTTTTTACTTCTCTCAATCTCTTTCTTCGTACTCCCTCTGTCCCATAATATAAGAACGTTTTTGACACTAGTGTAGTGCCAAAAACGTTCTTATATTATGGGACAGAGGGAGTAGTATTTATTGCATTTGCCAAGGAGTGACCTCTTCCAATGAAATGGTGCTTATATGAGGTGCTAAGGGCATTAAATGGCTTAGCAATCAAGTCCCCAATGCATATGTGCTTAGTTTTTTGTTGCTAAGTTTGCTTCATTTAATTAGCTATAGACTCAAAATTGTCTTTTCACCTAGGTACACGCGCTTAGCACCGTTTCTTCCTTGGGTCACCAAACTAGTCTCTCTCTTCTTAATTAACTTGTCACATCAGACTTTATGCCTATGTGGCAAGCTTTGCACCTGTAGGAGCAAGTAAGTACAATAGTGGGCTATAAGCCCGTTTTACATGGCATTTTTGCATATGTGGAGGAAAGAGGCAAGGAAAAAGTGGAGAGGTGGGCTCTCATGCAAGAGTCGGCCTCTACACGGTGGAGCATTGGGAGAGGCACCTGTATGGAGGTGGTCAGGAATCAGGAGACTCACGCCGGTCGTAGCGCCGCAGTTAAAATGATAATGGCAAGTCAAATCACAGGCCCCACCTGTCCAGCAGTAACTCGCTGTCAAATCACACAGCCCTACGTTTACAACAGCCTACTCCCTCATCTTCTCGCGTCTCTGTCAAACCGACTAGGCGGAACTGCCCCGCCTACCGCGCAGGAAAAGCCCCGCCCTCGACTTTTAAATACTCCCTCCGTCAAGGTGAGCAAGGAGGAGGGGAAAACAAGAGACCTTAATGTTTATTTGCTAATTAATAGCACCGCATGCAATGAACTAACCACTGCATGTCGTGTTTGGTAGTCTCAAGTCATTAAAAGCATGCACACTCTTCGTCTCTTATTGGTTGATATGTGAAGAAACAAGAAACGAGGTAGAAGTTAATGCATCATGCCTAAGTGTTTTGGGATTATTTGGTTTTCGTAAGATGACTTAACACCTAGACGGAGGGAGTATATGTTTAGAAACTACATCCGCTTAAGAATCCAATGATATACTTTTTGTGACATAGTAACTCATATTTAGTTAGTCAAATGGATGACCTAGAACTACGTGCAGGCCCTATAAACCAAGACGCCTACAAATAAAAAACCGAGACGGAGAGGGTAGTTCAGCACGTATCATTTTAGATCAATATAGTCGGGATTCACCAAGGAGCAAAACCAAGTGGTAGGCTGCTCTGTCATGTTGGCATAGCAACTCAAGCGAGGTCGATCCGCTACTAAATGGCGACACACTTAACAGGACCCCTTTGGCCGACATGTGGCTCATCCACCGTCCTGTTCCACGTGCAATGCACCAAATTACAGTTTGAAGCAGCGGGTGGAATTGGAGGCACCTCGGTCATAGCGCCGCAGTAGTAGAAAATGAGCGACGAGGAGTCAAATCACAAAGCCCCACCTTTCCCGCATTAAGCTGGACGGACGAAGCAACCATCATTTCACTCCAGGGCGCAAGAGCATAAAGAAAAGAGAAAACCAATGATGTGTGCGGCAGCTACCTAGGGCACCCTAGGGTAGGGGTCTCCACTACAGATCCTTTTTTTGAAAGCGCCTCCACTACAAATCGGCTTCTCCCTCGTCCTCATGAAGAAAACCGATGATGCGTGCGGAGGTAGGGTTTGTAGGAGTACTACGGCGTGCGGGGCCACGTCGTAGTAAATGGGAGAGGGATTGCGTTCGAGTCAACGCCTTAAATATGTGTGGGCCGCTTGGTTTTACGGGAACGAGGCAACATTTTGGGTTCGGGTGCCAGTGGAGATATAGTACATACAAAAAATTGTGGAGGTAGGTTCGACCGAAAGGCAATGATGCATGGGCCCTGCATTTTGATATACCCGGGGCCGCGTGAAATTTGCTACTCTACTCAAAAGTAGTAAGGTACACATGCATTGAACGCATGAGATTTCGAAACCAAATTATGAATAAATACACACTATAGCATGTAAAGCTTTGAGTCATATATGAATGATGTAGATGTTCGTTTAGTTCTTATAGTTCATCTCATTCAAAATCAATTAGTTCTATAAAAATTTAAGATTCATGGGGTTGTGCATTTTAAAGCATAAAGTAAAAAACAAATAATGGCAATTCATTTAGAAAAACATTCAATTATGATATGGAAGATTCTAGAACAAAGGAGAAGTGCTTGTGTTTTGAGGTTTGTGCATTATGCTTAAGTTCAACCATGGAGTCTTCTAAATTGTACATGTGGCAGATCTGGTGGAATGTTGATGATATCCAACGGCCAGTAGTGCTCGGATTTTCCATCTCTGCACTGTCGGATTAGCTTCATCCAGCGACCATGTTTCAAAGTTATTCGCACACTATATAGTTCTTGTGCCATAGTTGCATGTCTTGGAAAAAAAGCTACTAGCGGGTCGTACTAGCTATTTAGGAATAGAAGATGTACACATGGAAGTTGTAGAGAAAGAGATGACATGGAGTATCTCAATTCCTATGAGTAGGGATTGGAAAAAGAGATGTCATTTGGTTCACATCATAGGAACTTTTCTATTGAATCTAGAGATGACATGTATCTCAATTCCTATGAGGAGGGATTAGAAAAGAGATGTAATTTGGTTCATATCATAGGAACTTTTCTATTGAATATACGCTAATGTTTATTTTCCTTTGAAATTATGGGAGTATAGGAATCCATTCATATGAACCAAGTGGCTCTAAAGCTATAGAAATGATATCATGTTTATTTCCTTTGAAATGTGGAGTATATGAATCTATTCCTATGAACCAATTGGCTCTAAAGGAAAAAATACTATAAAAATCATATCATATAGAGTTCCTATGATATTCCTCCACACCAAAGGATGGTTGAAATTGCTGCAGGTGATAAGATGGTCTTTCTTTGTAAACTCCTCCCCCATCTTTATAGTTACCTCTCGAAGATGAATGAAATGATATATACAGGGTATTCTACAAGGGCAATTTGGTACACGAAAACTCGGTAAAAGTTTGTGAGGTTCGAATTTTCAATAAAGCTATATGCACTGCATTTTGGAACGGAGGGAGCATACGGTAGTTGCTAACACACACGTGGAAGATTTGTGTGTAGGAGGAGTGGCTGTTCTATTAAATGACATGGCAAAACTGACACTGTCGGATGCCGATCTAACGGTTCTTACGGCATTCGTCGGGAAAAGGCTTGTGGCGAACGTTTGTCGGATAATGATTTACGGACACATGAATTGCATTGATACGTGCCCCCCTCTCTCTCACGAACACGCACCCTCATGAGTCACGACTCTCCCGAGTCCTCTCGCACCCACCGTCTATCTGCAGGTAGACGTCACACACATATGTGCTCTTCACACCCTACCCTCAGAACTTCTAAAAAACAAAAGACGTCGCGCATATTTTATTTTAGCTCACACGTCACACACTTATACTATTACTCTTGTGGCGAACGTTCTTTGGGCATAGTATTGAAGGAAATATTCCCTAGAGGCAATAATAAAGTTATTAATTATTTCCTTATTTCATGATAAATGTTTGTTATTCATGCTAGAATTGTATTAACCGGAAACTTAGTACATGTGTGAATACATAGACAAACAAAGTGTCACTAGTATGCCTCTACTTGACTAGCTCCTTGAATCAAAGATGGTTAAGTTTCCTAGCCATAGACATGAGTTGTCATTTGATTAACGGGATCACATCATTATAGAATGATGTGATTGACTTGACCCATTTCGTTAGCTTAGCACTTGATCGTTTAGTATGTTGCTATTGCTATCTTCATGACTTATACATGTTCCTATGACTATGAGATTATGCAACTCCCGTTTACCGGAGGAACACTTTGTGTGCTACCAAACGTCCCAACGTAACTGGGTGATTGTAAAGGTGCTCTACAGGTGTCTCCAAAGGTACTTGTTGAGTTGGCGTATTTCGATATTAGGATTTGTCACTCCGATTATCGGAGAGGTATCTATGGGCCCTCTCGGTAATGCACATCACTATAAGCCTTGCAAGCAATGTGACTAATGAGTTAGTTGCGGGATGATGCATTATGTAACGAGTAAAGAGACTTGCCGGTAACGAGATTGAACTAGGTATTGAGATACCGACGATCGAATCTCGGGCAAGTAACGTACCGATGACAAAGGGAACAACGTATGTTGTTATGCAGTTTGACTGATAAAGATCTTCGTAGAATATGTGGGAGCCAATATGAGCATCCAGGTTCCGCTATTGGTTATTGACCGGAGATGTGTCTTGGTCATGTCTACATAGTTCTCGAACCCGTAGGGTCCGCACGCTTAAAGTTCGGTGATGATTTATATTATGAGTTATGTGTTTTGATGTACCGAAGATAGTTTGGAGTCCCGGATGAGATCGGGGACATGACAAGGAGTCTTAAAATGGTCGAGAGGTAAAGATCGATATATTGGACGACTATATTCAGACATCGGAAAGGTTCCGAGTGATTCGGGTATTTTTCGGAGTACCGGTGGAGTTACAGAAATACAGGAGTACATATGGGCCTTAGTGGGCTTTAGGGGAAAAAGAGGAGAAGCCACGAGGGCTGGCCACGCGCCCCCCATGGGCCTAGTCCGAATTGGACTAGGGGAGGGGCTGCGCCCCCTCTTTCCTTCTCCTCCCCCTCTCCTTCCTTCCCCCTCCTAGTGGGACTAGGAAAGGGGGAGTCCTACTCCCACTAGGAGGAGAACTCCTCCTCCTGGCGCGCCCTACAGGGCCGGCCGACCTCCCCCTTTCTCCTTTATATACGGGGGCAGGGGGCACCTCTAGACACAACAATTTATCGTTGATCTCTTAGTCGTGTGCGGTGCCCCCCTCCACCATATTCCACCTCGGTAATATCATAGCGGTGCTTAGGCTAAGCCCTGCGTCGGTAGCATCATCAACACCGTCATCACGCCGTCGTGCTGATGGAACTCTCCCGCAAAGCTCTGCTGGATCGGAGTTCGTGGGACGTCATCGAGCTGAACGTGTGCTGAACTCGGAGGTGCCGTACGTTCGGTACTTGGATCGGTCGGATCATGAAGATGTACGACTACATCAACCGTGTTGTGCTAACGCTTCCGCTTTCGGTCTAAGAGGGTACGTGGACTCACTCTCCCCGCTCGTTTCTATGCATCACCATGATCTTGCCTGTGCGTAGGATTTTTTTTTTGAAATTACTACGTTCCCCAACAGTGGCATCCGAGCCTGGTTTTATGCGTAGATGTTATATGCACGAGTAGAAGACAAGAGAGTTGTGGGCGATACAAGTCATACTGCTTACCAGCATGTCATTATTTGGTTCGGCGGTATTGTTGGATGAAGCGGCCCGGACCGACATTACGCGTACGCTTATGCGAGACTGGTTCTACCGACGTGCTTTGCACACAGGTGGCTGGCGGGTGTCAGTTTCTCCAACTTTAGTTGAACCGAGTGTGGCTACGCATGGTCCTTGCGAAGGTTAAAACAACACTAACTTGACGAAATATCGTTGTGGTTTTGATGCGTAGGTAAGAACGGTTCTTACTCAGCTCGTAGCAGCCACGTAAAACTTGCAACAACAAAGTAGAGGATGTCTAACTTGTTTTTGCAGGGCATGTTGTGATGTGATATGGTCAAGACGTGATGAGATATAAGTTGTTGTATGAGATGATCATGTTTTTGTTGAAGTTATCAGCAACTGGCAGAAGCCTTATGGTTGTCTCTTTATTGCATAAGATGCAAGCACCAAATAATTGCTTTACTTTATCGCTATGCGATAGCAATAGTTGGCGAGGCGACCATGTGATGACACATTGATATAGATCAAGATGGTGGAGATCATGGTGTCATGCCAGTGATGATGGAAATCATGACGATGTTTTGGAGATGGAGATCAAAGGCACAAGATGATCATGGCCATATCATGTCACATATTTTGATTGCATATGATGTTTATCTTTTATACATCTTATTTTGCTTAGTTCGACGGTAGCTTTATAAGATGATCTCTCACTAAATTTCAAGGTATAAGTGTTCTCCCTGAGTATGCACCGTTGCGAAAGTTCTTCGTGCCGAGACACCACGTGATGATCGGGTGTGATAAGCTCTACGTTCAAATACAACGGGTGTAAGACAGTTTTGCACACGCAGAATGCTCGGGCTATACTTGACGAGCCTAGCATATGCAGATATGGCCTCGGAACACTGGAGACCGAAAGGTCGAGCGTGAATCATATAGTAGATATGATCAACATAGTGATGTTCACCATTGAAAACTACTCCATCTCACGTGATGATCGGACATGATTTAGTTGATTTGGATCACGTGATCACTTAGATGATTAGAGGGATGTCTATCTAAGTGGGAGTTCTTAAGTAATATGATTAATTGAACTTTAATTTATCATGAACTTAGTCCTGATAGTATTATGCATATTATGTTGTAGATCAATAGCTCGCGTTGTTGCTTCCCTATGTTTTATATGTGTTCCTAGAGAAAACTAAGTTGAAAGATGATAGTAGCAATAATGCGGACTGGGTCTATGATCTGAGGTTTATCCTCATTTCTGCACAGAAGAATTATGTCCTTGATGCACCGCTAGGTGACAGACCTATTGCAGGAGCAGATGCAGACGTTATGAACATTTGGCTAGCTCAATATGATGACTACTTGATAGTTTAGTGCACCATGCTTAACAGCTTAGAATCGTGACTTCAAAGACGTTTTGAACGTCATGGACCATATGAGATGTTCCAAAAGTTGAAGTTAATATTTCAAGCAAATACCCGAGTTGAGAGATATGAAGTCTCTAACAAGTTCTATAGCCAAAAGATGGAGGAGAATAGCTCAAGCAGTGAGCATGTGCTCAGATTGTCTGGGTACTACAATCACTTGAATCAAGTGGGAGTTAATCTTCCAGATAAGATAGTGATTGACAGAGTTCTCTAGTCACCATCACCAAGTTGCTAGAACTTCGTGGTGAACTATAGTATGCAAGGGATGACGAAAACGATTCCCGAGCTCTTCATGATGTTGAAATCGACGAAGGTAGAAATCAAGAAAGAGCATCAAGTGTTGATGATTGACAAGACCACTAGTTTCAAGAAAAGGGCAAAGGGAAAGAAAGGGAACTTCAAGTAGAATGAAAAGCAAGTTGTCACTCCCGCGAGGAAGCCCAAAGCTGGACCAAAGCCTGAAACTAAGTGCTTCTACTGCAAAGGAAATGGTCACTGGAAGCGGAAATACCCTGAATATTTGGTGGATAAGAAGGATGGCAAAGTGAACAAGGGTATATTTGATATACAGGTTATTGATGTGTACCTTAATAGTGTTTATAGTAACCCCTGGGTATTTGATACTTGTTTGGTTGCTAAGATTAGTGACTCGAAAAAGGAGTTACAGAATAAACAGAGACTAGTTGAGGTGAAGTGACGATGAGTGTTGGAAGTAGTTCCAAGATTGATATGATCATCATCGCACACTCCCGGGATTAGTGTTAAACCTAAATAAATGTTATTTGGCGTTTGCGTTGAGCATGAATATGATTTGATCATGTTTATTGCAATATGGTTATTCATTTAAAGTCAGAGAATAATAGTTGTTCTGTTTACATGAATAAAACCTTCAATGGTCATACACCCAATGAAAATAGTTTGTTGGATCTCAATCGTAGTGATACACATATTCATAATATTGATGCCAAAAGATGCAAAGTTGATAATGATAGTGCAACTTATTTGTGGTACCTTGCCGTTTGGGTCATATCGATTGTAAAGCGTGAAGAAACTCCATAAAGATGGATTTTGGAATCATTTGGTTATGAATCATTTGATGCTTGCGAACCGTGCCTTTTGGGCAAGATGACTAAAACTCCGTTCTCCGGAACAATGGAACGAGCTACTAACTTGTTGGAAATAATACATACCGATGTATGCGGTCCAATGAGTGTTGATGCTCGTGGCGGGTATCGTTATTTTCTGACCTTCATAGATGATTTGAGCGGATATGAGTATATCTACTTAATGAAGCACAAGTCTGAAACATTTGAAAAGTTCAAAGAATTTCAGAGTGAACTAGAGAATCATCGTAACAAGAAAATAAAGTTTCTACAATCTGATCGTAGAGGAGAATATTTGAGTTACGAGTTTGGCCTTCATATAAAACAATGTGGAATAATTTCACAGCTCACGCCACATGGAACACCACAGCGTAATGGTGTGTCCGAATGTCGTAACCGCACTTTATTGGATATGGTGCGATCTATGATGTATCTTACCGATTTACCACTATAGTTTTGGGTTTATGCATTAGAGACAGCTGCATTCACTTTAAATTGGGCACCATCAAAATCCGTTGAGACGACGCCTTATGAACTGTGGTTTGGCAAGAAACCAAAGTTGTCGTTTCTTAAAGTTTGGGGTTGCGATGCTTATGTGAAAAAGTTTCAACCCGATAAGCTCGAACCCAAATCGGAGAAGTGCGTCTTCATAGAATACCCAAAGAAAACTGTTGGGTACACCTTCTATCACAGATCCGAAGGCAAGATATTCGCTGCTAAGATGGATCCTTTCTAGAGAAGGAGTTTCTCTCGAAAGAAGTGAGTGGGAGGAAAGTAGATCTTGACAAGGTAATTGTACCTTCTCCCGAATTGGAAAGTAATTCATAACAGAAATCAGTTCCAGTGATTCCTACACCAATTAGTGAGGAAGCTACTGATGATGATCATGAAACTTCAGATTAAGTTACTACAGAACCTCGTAGGTCTTCCAAAGTACAGTCCGCACCAGAGTGGTACGGTAATCCTGTTCTAGAAGTCATGTTACTAGACCATGATGAACCTACGAACTATGAGGAAGCGATGATGAGCCCAGATTCCGCGAAATGGCTTGAGGCCATGAAATTTGAGATGGGATCCATGTATGAGAACAAAATGTGGACTTTGGTGGAGTTGCCCGATGATCGGCAAGCCATATTGTATAAATGGAACTTCAAGAGGAATACAGACGCTGATAGTAGTGTTACTATCTACAAAGCTCGACTTGTCGCAAAAAGTTTTTTGACAAGTTCAAGGTGTTGAATACGATGAGATTTTCTCACTCGTATCAATGCTTAAGTATGTCCGAATCTTGTTAGCAATTGCCACATTCTATGAAATCTGGCAAATGGATGTCAAAACTGCATTCCTTAATGGATTTATTAAAGAAGAGTTGTATATGATGCAACCAGAAGGTTTTGTCAATCCTAAAAGTGCTAACAAAATGTGTAAGCTCCAGCGATCCATCTATGGATTGGTGCAAGCATCTCGGAGTTGGAATATACGCTTTGATGTGTTGATCAAAGCATATGGTTTTATACAGACTTTTGGAGAAGACCTGTATTTACAAGAAAGTGAGTGGGAGCTCTGTAGCATTTCTAAAACTATATGTAGATGCCATATTGTTGATTGGAAATGATATAGAAATTCTGGATAGCAAAAAAGGATACTTGAATAAGAGTTTTTCAAAGAAAGACATCAGTGAAGCTGCTTACGCATTGAGCATCAAGATCTATAGAGATAGATCAAGACGCTTGATAAGATTTTTCAATGAGTACATACCTTGATAAGATTTTGAAGTAGTTCAAAATGTAACAGTCAAAGAAGGAGTTCTTGGTTGTGTTGCAAGGTGTGAAGTTGAGTAAGACTCAAAACCCGACCACGGCAGAAAATAGAAAGAGAATGAAAAGTCACTCCCTATGCCTCAGTCATAGGTTCTATAAATTATGCTATGATGTGTACCAGACCTATTGTATACCTTGCTATAAGTTTGGAAAGGTAGTACAATTTTGATCTAGGAGTAGATCACTGGACAGCGGTCAAGAATATCCTTAGTGAGGACTAAGGAAATATTTCTCGATTATGGAGGTGATAAAAGAGCCCGTCGTAAAGAGTTACATCGATGCAAGCTTTTACACCGATCCAGATGACTCTAAGTCCCAATCTGGATACATATTGAAAATGGGAGAAATTAGCTAGAGTAGCTCCGTGCAGAGCATTGTAGACATAGAATATTTGCAAAATACATACGGCTCTGAATGTGACAGACCCGTCGACTAAACTTCTCTCACGAGCAAAACATGATCACACCTTAGTACTCTTTGGGTGTTAATCACATATCAATGTGAACTAGATTATTGACTCTAGTAAACCCCTTGGGTGTTGGTCACATGACGATGTAAACTATGGGTGTTAATCACATGTAGATGTGAATATTAGTGTTAAATAACATGGTGATGTGAACTAGATTATTGACTCTAGTGCAAGTGGGAGAC
Organism: Aegilops longissima; assembly: GCA_021605205.1. Classification (NCBI taxonomy): domain Eukaryota; kingdom Viridiplantae; phylum Streptophyta; class Magnoliopsida; order Poales; family Poaceae; genus Aegilops; species Aegilops longissima. Next base: position 600,769,421 of record CM038677.1, on the reverse strand, counting down.
TGAAGGAAATATGCCCTAGAGGCAATAATAAAGTTATTATTTACTTCCTTATTTCATGATAAATATTTATTATTCATGCTAGAATTGTATTAACCAGAAACTTAGTACATGTGTGAATACATAGACAAACAAAGTGTCACTAGTATGCCTCTACTTGACGAGCTCGTTGAATCAAAGATGGTTAAGTTTTCTAGCCATAGACATGAGTTGTCATTTGATTAACGGGATCACATCATTAGAGAATGATGTGATTGACTTGACCCATTTCGTTAGCTTAGCACTTGATCATTTAGTATGTTGCTATTGCTATCTTCATGACTTATACATGTTCCTCTGACTATGAGATTATGCAACCCCCGTTTACCGGAGGAACACTTTGTGTGCTACCAAACGTCACAACGTAACTGGGTGATTATAAAGGTGCTCTACAGGTGTCTCCAAAGGTACTTGTTGAGTTGGCGTATTTCGAGATTAGGATTTGTCATTCCGATTGTCGGAGAGGTATCTCTAGGCCCTCTCGGTAATGCACATCACTATAATCCTTGCAAGCAATGTGACTAATGAGTTAGTTGAGGGATGATGCATTACATAACGAGTAAAGAGACTTGCCGGTAACGAGATTGAACTAGGTATTGAGATACCGACGATCGAATCTCGGGCAAGTAACAAACCGATGACAAAGGGAACAACGTATGTTGTTATGGGGTTTGACTGATAAAGATCTTCGTAGAATATGTGGGAGCCAATATGAGCATCCAGGTTCCGCTATTGGTTATTGACCGGAGATGTGTCTTGGTCATATCTACATAGTTCTCGAACCCGTAGGGTCCGCACGCTTAAAGTTCGGTGACGATTTATATTATGAGTTATGTCTTTTGATGTACCGAAGACAGTTCGGAGTCCCGGATGAGATCGGGGACATGACGAGGAGTCTCGAAATGGTCGAGACATAAAGATCGATATATTAGACGACTATATTCGGACATCGGAAAGGTTCCGAGTGATTCGGGTATTTTTCGGAGTACCGGTGGAGTTACGGGAATATGGGAGTACATATGGGCCTTAGTGGGCCTTAGGGGGAAAAGAGGAGAAGCCACGAGGGCTGGCCACGCGCCCCCCATGCGCCTAGTCCGAATTGGACTAGGGGAGGGGTTGCGCCCCCTCTTTCCTTCTCCTCCCCCTCTCCTTCCTTCCCCCTCCTAGTGGGACTAGGAAAGGGGGAGTCCTACTCCCACTAGGAGGACTCCTCCTCCTTGCGCGCCCTATAGGGCCGGCGGGCCTCCCCCTTGTTCCTCATATATGGGGGCAGGGGGACACCTCTAGACACAACAATTGATCGTTGATCTTTTAGCCGTGTGCGGTGCCCCCCTTCACCATATTCCACCTCGGTAATATCGTAGTGGTTCTTAGGCGAAGCCCTGCGTAGGTAGCATCATCAACACCGTCATCACAGCGTCGTGCTGACGGAACTCTCCCGCAAAGCTCTGCTGGATCGGAGTTCGTGGGACGTCATCGAGGTGAACGTGTGCTGGACTCGGAGGTGCCGTACGTTCGGTACTTGGATCGGTCGGATCGTGAAGACATACGACTAGATCAACCGCGTTGTGCTAACGCTTCCGCTTTCGGTCTATGAGGGTACGTGGACTCACTCTCCCCGCTCGTTGCTATGCATCACCATGATCTTGCGTGTGCGTAGGAATTTTTTTGAAATTACCACGTTCCCCGACAAGTATATTGTACTCTCACGAAGAGAAGCGGTGCAAGCACGCACTAGTTCTCTCACACCCACTCGCGGGTACACATAGGAGCGCATTTTTTGAAGCTGGTACAACAAAATCACTCCACTATATATATAAGCAGGAGACTTAGCGCTTGCTTTACTAGGGTTCCTCTCGTTCACTCTCTCATGCTCTCTAGATCTAAGCAAGACATAGGTGGCCACACTCTCTCTCAGCTCACGACTGGTCACAAATCCGGCCGGACAACCTTGACCGGGGCAGGGGTGTAGGTGCATCGTTCACGCTGTCGTCGGCAGCGAGGGAGGATACCAACGGCTCCCCACGCGTCCCGATCGGCGGTCGTGCCGTTCTCTCCGAGAGAGCGCCGGCTCGAGAGGGCCTCCGACCCCTTCTTCCTCCCTGCGGTATTGTGGCCAAGATGCGGCCTCCCGGCGCCGTCTTTGCCACATGCCGACGATCCTCAGGTATATATTCCTTCGAAACCTGCCTTGCTCTACTGACCCAGCTCCCCACTTGGCTTCGTGTGGATCTTTTTCTACTTCCATCCGCTGTTCCAAATCGACCTAGACTTTTACTATTATTAGAGGTAAAGCTAGTTCATACAGTCGACTCTAAGAGTTGGTTCAAACAGGGAAGAAAGTGGGAAAGTTGTACCATGAATCTAGGACTTGGTTCTAAGAGGAAACGGGGGAAAGTAGTAGATACTGGCTACCCAACCGGTCTCTTGGTTGAAAAGACGAAGAAAGCATGGTGGATGGCGAAGGGTGGGGGGAAGTGGACCTATCTCTTGGTTGAAAAAGGAAAGAAAGTTACAGGTATTGGGGGACAACGCAAATGAGAATGAGCAGGTCTAGATTTCCTGTGCTCACATAGGAAAATGTCGCCGAGGAGATAAAAATGGGACAAATGCAGACATGATGCCTGAGTGTTTGCCGCTCTCAGCAGCCACATCTACCTCACCACTTTATTCCCCTGCTGTCCTTACGCCCATATCGCTACCGTTAATATAAAATCACATGAAGAATTAAGCAATGCCACCTAATGTCACTATAAGTAATGGTCTACTGCCGTCGATAAATTGAAGCAATGCCACCACCATTTTATGAAGTGCTTCCGTCTTGCTTTATTTCCCATGAATTGTGTTTTTGCAGTTACACTTAAATCTCACACCGCTAACATTGCTTCATCCCAGTGGAACTGCACAAATTTGATTGCACATTTACTGACCATGTGCTATTCTCATGACAGTAATACTAATGCTATTGTTCTGCATGTTAATCTAGTGGCAGTGTTGATGTGATGTGATGCTACTTACTTAAGAACACTTCCATACTATCAATCTAGTGCCAATTATAACACAATAGATGTTGTTGTTAATCATACGCCACTACAAATATCTGTCACTGTTTAAATAACTGTATTTCATATTTGCGCAAACACGAATGTCTGTCTACATATCGTTTTCGGATGTCTGTCTCCATATCGTTTCTATCCGTGCAATCAAAAGCACACACCTCAGTTTTAGTAGGACTGCGCAAATTGAGATGGCTATCCCTCGCTGCCGTCGTCTAACCACCCGTCTTCCAGGTATTCCTACATTGGTAGTTACTAGGTAGAATGACCAAGGCAATCTAAAAGAAGTTGATTCGTACGTTTTACTTCCTGATTGCAGTGTAGGGACGAGCGAAAACAACTGCATCCTAGTCCGGAATGCACTTTCTACCAGTTCATCCATGGACCGAGGACTAGCTGGCACGGCTGCACGGCGGTTTCTTGGACAGGTGCGCGGACAAGAAGCATTGTGGCATGCTTATTTCTGCAAATAGCAGTGCTTAAATTTAGTGGAATGCACAAGAATTTCAGCTGGTCAAGACCTTTGCATGGTTCATTCAGCATTCGGTGAGACCACAATTATAATTGGTTATTCTGGAATGAGCGAACCTAACCCTGGATGGTGCAACAAGAAAAACCAGAGTGAACTCCAGGAAATTTATGCCTGTCGGGAGGCCCTTTGCTCAGAGAAGCCTTGCTTGTTTTTTCCTGATTTGTAAACCTTCTCACAACTTTGTCTTTTGTTGTGAACTAGTATATGTTTGTTATGTTCTATGAATCATTGAGGTGTATAAAATTGCTTAACTTATGCTTTTCAAGTTCTTTATGAAGACGAGTTTAATGTGAGTGTTCCACATGAACGCTGAACTAGCGTGTGAACATTTGGAATTTACATTGTGGCCTCAGTTAACTGCATGAACCACTGTAACAAGATACATAGTTGCTTATATGTCAGACAGCAGATTGTTGATTGTTAGTTGGTCAATAGCCTAGTGTTGAAGCGAGCTGAGCCAATGTGTCATGTTTTGCACAACTGCTTACAAGTAGGGTAGCACCAACAGTGTTTACAAGTACTTATGTATACATCGGCGCACAGTTCTTGAACGAGTACTCTATTTCATCAAAACACACACTGCTCGTATGATAAACCGTGACAACTTATGTCTTACCATGCCATATTCATGAAAAAACTAGTGAGGACGCATCTGTTTCGGCAACAATTATGATGGTTCTCACATGATTCACGGGCACACAAAAGTAGCAGCAGTTCCCATAGACGGATTCAAACAGAGTACTAGCCCCAGAGGGCTCGATAACAGGAAAGGTTTGGATAATTAGACACAATCCAAACTGCTATTAAACACTAGCTGGGGCAACTATTTCATGGGCTGGACACAAGAAGGACCTTGCCATGAACATCATCGAGGACGTCCCGCAGCAGCTCAATCCTGTAAACCTTCATGAAGACAACCTTGTGGCCTTGCCACTGATAAACTTGTTTGTGGAGGCATGCCACGTCATCTTCATGCGTAAGCTTGACAAGAACAGTATGCCTCACAAACGAAGGAGTAGCTTTGAACTTCTTGTGCTTCAGTACACCCTGGACAACACACCTGACAACAGTGAGGCTGGAATACAACTCTTCATTGGTATAAGCGCAAATGGCTTCCAGGATCCAACAGCCAAAGAACTTTGTTTTCCCATTGCGTATATTCAGGTCATCCGCCTCATAGCGAGTGACATGTACAACCACACAATCCTTGTCTGCACCAGGGCTCTAATTGAAACAGAAACAAATTCTGGATTACTTTCCAGTATAAGAAACACAAGTTATTTAAACCACTATGTATAGCATGGCATCGAAGCTAATAAAATTTTTCATTATTCATCACCACATACTTAGATGAAAAACCACTATCGAGATCGGCAAAGAAGAAAATCACCTTGGGCAGCTCAGGGGGGACACATCCTCGAAGGGGAAAACTGCTCTGCAGTTGCCACGGAGCAGTAACCTCAAACGGGCGTTGACCATCTCAAGAGTGGCCGTGAGCATATCCGGGTCGGCTCGGTGGCTGCCTCCATCTTCTTGGCGCTCTCTGTCTCGTGGGGATCAGCCTCCCGCGTCTGCTCCAATATCGGCTGATCTTTGCCTGGTTCTCCTTGGTCCATCATGAAACTGACGAATACTAGGAGACCACTGAAAGGAAAACACAATCGCAATGACAATAAAACAAAAAAGAGAGTGAGGATCGGTTACTGCTTTGCAAAAGTTTTTTTCTCTATATGAAAATATACCAACATCACGGATCCGCTTACCTTCCCTTCGTTGGAAGAGAAGAACAGTGGCAGATGCGAGTGTTGCCTTTCTTGAAGACGGTGAGGAGGAAGGGGGTTCAGCGAAGAGTGAAATGATGGTTTCTTCGTCCGTCAAACTTAGACTGCGAGGAGGTGGGGTTTTGTGATACGACAGCTCATTACTGCCGCAGTACGACCGGGGTGACTCTCGGCCTGCATACTGCCTTCAAATTTGGTGGATGGCATTTGGGCCTGTGCGCTGCATGGCCTGCATGTCGGTGAACAAAAGTATAATGGCATTCAGTAGAGGGAGACGTTTTGATGACCTAGGAGGAGCCAGAAGCGGTATTGTATCCACTGTACTAGTAGTAATTGTTTTTCTGGGTAGTTGTAGAGTGTCTCCACTGTACTAGTAGTAATTGTTTCTCTGGGCCCAAGACAAAACATCCCATCCACCCTAGTAAATAGTAAAATCAATTCAAAAGCCCATATATTTACTGAATGAGAGGCGCTGCCCACACCCAGCACACCGCCCCCGAAAAAAACCTAGGTGTTCTTCTTCCTCCTCACTCCCACCCACCTCACGTCAGCTCGCTCCACTCGTACCCCCCAAATTCCTCACCTCACTCCTACAAAAAACCCAGCTCCCCTTCTTCCTCACTACTACAGAAAACCCCCAGCTCCCCTTCTTCTTCACTCGCACTACAACTAGGCTCGTCATTCGTTACTCTGCTCAAATCCGTGGAGCGACGTGACGCCCTCGAGAAAATGGAGTCGGTGACCCCAGCGCCAAGAAGATGAGGCTCCCTTGCGGGGCCTTTCTTGTAGATCCCTTTTCGGCGGCAGCTGGGAGAAGCGGCAACCCCGTCCCCACCGGATCCCAGGAACCCGTAGAATCTCGGGTGGACCGCATCAGCGATCTCCCGGACGCCGTCCTTGGGGAGATCATCTCGCTTCTCCCCACCAAGGATTGCTGCCGCACCCAAGTCCTCTCAATTCAATGGAGCCCTCTATGACGCGCCGTGCCCCTTAATCTCGACTGTTGTCAGCTATCTCTCTTCAATGATTTTGAAATCCCTAAAGCCATCATCTCCTCCCACCAGGGCTCCGTTCAAAGCCTCTACATCATGTCATGCCACCTGAGCAAGCATACCATGCCCTGCACGGTGGACGCCTGGCTGAAATCCCCTAAATTCACAGAACCACAGCTGCTTGAGTTCTACTATTCCCCTGGAAATCACATACCACATACCGAACGCCATGTACTTGTGCCCTCAGCACCGATGTCCATCTCGCGGTTTTCCTCCTCTCTCCACAACGTCACCTTTGCGATGTGCTACCTACCAGACAATATGGTACTAAACCTTCGACTCCCATTTCTCAAGAAACTTTCACTTGTGCGGGTTCGTATATCGGAGGCCTCACCTCCCGCTTCCGGCGAGCCACCCGCAGCCACCCGAACACGCCGGACCGAGCCACCACGAGCCAGCACGCCGGAGCTACCACCACGTCGGAGCTTTCACCACACCGGAGCAAAGCAGAGGCGGCAAACCTGTCGCCCACGGCCCTCGCGAGGTGAAGCAGCCGACAGATCTGGCCGAGGCCATCTTCCACCACCAGGATCCCCGCATGCGCCTCCATCCAGCCCGCCGTCCGACGCACGACAAGCACACACGCCCGCTAGACCCAGCCCCCCGCCGCCATGGCCCGCGCCGCCCACGTGCAGCCGGCCGGTGGGAACCCCAATCCGGATCTGGATCAAGAGGCGCAGCCCCACCGCCCCAAACAGACACGCCCCACCTATCCCGCGCAACCACTGCAGCCAGCACGCCCGCCTACGCCGCTCGCGCGCCTCGCCAAGCACAACGCCCCACGCCGAGCACAGCACCCCCCACCGAGCACCGCTCCTGCGCCGCGTGCCGCCAAGCCAGGAGGGAAGAGAGCCCCGCCACCGCTGAAGCGGACCAAGCTTTGCCCGGCTGTGCCCTCCGGTGGCGGCGAGGGGAAGGGGGCGCAGAAGGTGGGCTAGGGCCGACGGCACCTAGGGCTTCGCCCAACCGCTCGCGGGAGCGGTTGGGACGAAGCGAGTTTAACCAGTCTATTTATCAACATATAGAAGTAGACGGTTACCTGATTTGTCCCTCAAGATCAGCGGGGAGGGACGACGACAACAAGGTCTTCAAGGATGCCTAAATATATTAACCCTACTATAGTTCAGTTTCTGTAAGTGGAACAATGAAAAAACTTATTGTGTAAGCCTAATTGATATAGTCAAATATGTAACCAGAAGTTGTTATCTGCACAAAACCGGGAGGCACACTTTCTTCGGGTCCAATTTTCATAAATTAGTTCTTAGTAATTACATAATGCCTTAACTGAAGTAAAACCAAGCCTATATGTGCTCCGACTATCATAAGTGCCAGAAAAATTGGTAACTACATGTACCGAAGTGTACAATGCTCCGGGTTTGCTAGGGAGACAGGCACAAGGGACAAAGGGCATGCACCTGAAACATGTTGGAGTTTGCTTCAGTCTCCCTCTCAAGGGCCAACCTAGAAACATATTTTGCAAACCTCTGTGGCTCCCCCATGTCAAGCTTTCCACCTATATTTGACAAGCACCTAAAAAGATGGAATTGACATTAGACATAAATCATAAATTCTAAGCAAAGAAAGAAGAACTATGACTAAGACAGTGTTGTAAAATTCAGTTTGATAGTACAAATAACCTTTAAAATCATCAGAGAATAAGTAACAGAATATGGCTACCTTCAAGAAACTTGAAGCAAAGAATTGTACTCTTGAATATAACAACACAACAGAACTTCAGTTAGAGATAATAATGCCCAAACAAGCACACCTTTCGACATACCATTTCATACACCATCATTAACATTTCCCTTCAAGAACTCCAATGCCTTCAAGGATAAAAGTAGTCATCATATACATACAGATAGATAGTACATTAAACTATGGTACCAATGAAGTATGAACTGCAAGCAGATCTCTACAAAATAAATGACCAACGAATCATCAAAAACAACCTCTGAATATAGGCAACAAGAAAAGAAATCTCACTTATATATTCATAAATTTTGGGTTTCAACACATGCACCATGGCAATCTTTGGTAAAATAGGAAAAATGCTCATAATTATGTATTAGTCATAGTTCAGGGTATGTAAGTTTAAGTTTTTTTAGACAATACTTTTTGTATGGCTCCATTGAGCAATGACTAATTTTGATATCCCCAACATGAGTCCCTAGAAACAGGATATAGATACTTCTTGCTGGAACAAAAATGAATCAAAGGATTGCTCTATATTTAGGAAGCAATGTTACATGTTTGTGTGCGCACAACATAACAAAAGTTTGAAATCTATCAAAACAACAGAGTGTCTCACCCAAAACAGATTTGATAGTTTCACAACCAACAAGATAAATCAAAACCAGTCTAGAGCAGCACCAGGGAGAGGGGCAGAGGTACGACCTTGTGTAGGGAGTAGTCGAGGTCAAGATCATGACGATGTCCTCGTCAAGCTCATCGGCTTGCGCTTGGGTCCCGGTACAGAGAAGGCACGGCCCAATGCGCCACGTGCACCTCATGGCCATTGGGCGTGGGAAGACCGTCCATGAGGCGGACTGAAAATTCTGAAATTCTAAAAGGTTTTGCATCAAAAACTAATCATACAAACTAAATATTAAGACAATTTCACTACTTGGTGGTCAGATAACATCGGCAAATTGATCCTAAACAGCGGCAAATTAAGAAACTCGCATGCTTTTTCTATGTAGAACACCACCAACTGCAAAAAGAAAGTAAATCCAGAGAAGCAGAAGAAGCTACCAGCCTGAGTTAATTTGTCCACGCCGGACACCACCGGCAGCTGTGCTCCTTCACCAGCAAAATACAAATTAGATACAGGTTCAATTAACAATTCATGGCCAAATAAAATAATCAGATATGTGGATCATACCTCCCCGTGGTATCTAGGGAGACCTTCCTATTGAGCAACATTATGTCACGTAGGCGCATCCAGTTTCTGCATTAGTAGGGAATAAAGCACTACCCACTGCATGGCAATCAATTGGCAGAAACTGGCACAGATTTATCAACTTTACTCTCCAGACATAAAGCGACTATAATACAAGTACTTGTTATCGATTAGAATTCAAAGTTTAGGCATCAGGCAGTAGTAAGCGAAGATGAACATCTAGCAAGGAAAAAAAGGTCTCTCCACAAAGTAGGCACTCAAAGTAATTCATGAAGCAAATCATGTGAAACATATTAAGGTGTAGTAGTAAGACGGCAGAGACGTTCCTGATTCAGAGAGGATGTGCTGAGTGATATAGAGAGAGAAGACAGAGGAAGGGAGTGAGGGCATCCGCCAACGCCACTGTTCCTCGTTGCTGCTATGCCTATGCCGATCTGGTGGTCGCGCGCCCAGGCCTGCTCCGCCGCCGCTCAACCAGACGGGCCCCGGATGGGAGGAAGCGACAAAGCTCGAGCAGTAGCACACGGAGGCTGAAACCCTAGCAACGGGGGAGGGTTCCTCGCCAGCGCTAGTTGCCCCAAGCTGAGACGAGTCACCGGAGGCCACCAGAGCCTCGCCGGCGACAAAGAGGACGCCGCGCCCGAAACCCTAGCCACGGCTAAGGGTCGGGAGCGAGCGTGGGAGTCCTCTAACGATGGATTTGGTCGGATGGGAGGAAGGAGCGGGGCGAGGGGAAGTCCTTGGTGTGCCACCTGCCGCTGGGACTCGCCGGAATCGGCTAGCGTGGGTGGTGGCGGCAGCGAGGGGTCGCGGGATGAGAGAGAGCTCGCCAGAGAGGAGATGAGGGGAGGCTTGCGTGTGAGCGATAAAAAGAGCAGGTATCGATGGCCCATCACGTTTAACTTTTCTCCTTTGGCACAGTAGTAGAATCGATGTGGCATAGGCCAGAAGGCGCCCTTCTAGCGACCGTTATTGTGTTTGATGCCTAAGGTGGTCATAGTGAGGAGTATTATACTAGTATCATGCATATGATACTAGTGTATGATACTGCATCTATAGTGCATAGTATCATAGGTGGTCTCATTTATTGCCATGCATGACACATAGTAGCATCACACTTACTACTTCCGTCCTGTTTTATAGGTCCTTTTTGTAGTTTGTGCCAAATTTTGACCAAAGATTTAACTAACAAAATGTTAATGCATGTCAACAAAAAATATATCGTTGGATTCATATTTGAACATAGTTTTCAATGTAATATTTTTTTGTGACATGCATGAATATTTTGTTAGTTCAATCTACGATCAAAATTTGGCACGAAATACAATGGGGACCAATAAACCAGGACGGAGGTAGTATTATGTTACGGTATCTACCTACTCCCTCCGTCCGGGTTTATTAGGCCTCTCAGCATCACAAGCATGTCCCTTTTTATAAGGCCCCGCTTTGGAAAGGTGCATGTGTGCAACCATTTCATTGGTTGCATTGAAAGCCATTGTTGTTAGTGCCATGGCTGGAAAATTAATGCACTTCATGCGTGCTTTTTCATTGGTTGCATGCATGTGAGAGAGTGCATTGGGAGTGGAATAGAAGAATTAATGTGAGTAAATTACTATGTGTCTTTAGGCCTAAGACTACCCACAATGGGAGTAACATAGGTGGTAACATCACACTTATCTAGGCGAAATAGATGATGTGACATGTAATTAATGAAAAAAAGAGGCATGTGGTAACATAGCTAGTTACTGTAACATCACACATATCAAGGCAAGATGTGTCTATAGCCTAATAAATGAAGTGTTGCATGTTACCATACATATGTTACTCCCCACTGTAGAGGTAGTAACATAGACTAGTAACATGCACATGTTACTAGTCTATGTTACTACCTATTGTGGCTAGTCTAAGGCTGACCATAGTGGGGGTAACATAACTAGTATCATATACTTGGGACTCACAAACATGCTTATGTGGCAGACAATTAAAGAAGAGAGAGGATCATAGTAAGGCTGGTCGTAATGGTAGTATCATAGCTAGTATCATGCATGCCAACTAGGCAATTTTGATGATGTGTCATAGCATTAAATGAAGAAAGAGGGGGTGTAGTATCATATCATGATACCGTATCATATTAAATGTTATGCTACTTTGTGTCATGCATGGCAATAAATAAAGTACAACATGATACTAATATATGATACTATGCATTAGGGAGGTAGTATCATACACTAGTATCATATGCATGATATATGCATGATACTAGTATATGATACTCCCCATTACAACCAGCCTAAGGGGGTGTTTGGTTCCAGGGACTTTTTTGTGTTGGGACTAAAAAAAGTCCCTAGCAAACCAAACAGGGGAGACTTTTTTTAGGACTTTTTGCTAAAAGTCCTTAGAAGCACCTCCTTGAGAGTCTTTTTCAAAAAGTCCTAGGGACTAGAAAAAGTCCTAAGACTAAAGAACCAAACACCACATAACATAGGTAGATACCGTATCATAATAAATGTTATGCTACTATGTGCCATCCATGGCAATAAATGAGACCATCTATGATACTCCCTCCTTTCCGGTTTATAGGGCTTATCTCAAAATTTTAGTATCATACACTAGTATCATATGATACTATGCACTATGGATGTAGTATCATACACTAGTATCATACAGTAGTATCATATGATGTACTAGTATATGTTACTCCCCACTATAAACAACCTAATAAACCCGGACGGAGGGAGTATGTTACTACTATAACCATCTCTCTCTTCTTTAATTCTCTGTTTGCGGGTCCTAAATACATGATACTACTTATGTTACCCCAGTATGGCCAGCCTAAAACCAATTTCTGGACCATCGTTTCTGATACAAATGCCTAAAACCGGTTGTTCAGGCGAAAGCCATCTTCATGCTCAAGTAGTTACCCTATTGGGATATGGTTTGTTGAGATGCTCTATTGCCCGATGTGTTTTCTCACCGCAACAAAAAACAACATCGAACGTGCTTTTTTTTTAAGAATTGACACATGGGGCTGCTGACTCGCACGCGATAATAGTACTACCTCTGTACGACGAGTGTACCAGCGAGAGGCGATAAATAGCAAAACTGCGGTCGTAAAGCCGCGGGCCCCACGTGCACCCCCGCGCAACGAACAGCCCTCTTCGGGGTCACAAAACCGGCAGCACATTCCGGGGTGCCGTGCGCCCGCCCGCCACGGTGGTGCCCCACCTCCTTTGCCTTATCCCTTCCGCTTCCCGGTGGCCCCCACCCCCTCGCTTGCCACCCACCATCATCCGTTTCCGCCATGTCACCGCCAGTGGGTCCAGAAGGTCCGTGGGCCCCGTATGTCAGCGACTGAACGTACGTAGCCCAGCGTACCGTCCCAGAGCTCCGCGACACGTGGAGCTCGCCCGCTGCTCCCCGGCGCTCGCTATAAGCCATTTTTCCTCCATCCCCACCTTTCCTCCTCCCTCCCCACTCGTGGCCGGACCTGACCTGACCTCGCGTCGTCACTGTCGCTCGCGAGACTTCGCCGGATTGGAATCAGATACGACACGTCGGCGACGATTTCAGCCGCCGGCTCCGTCGAGCTCCGCTAATCCGTGGCTCAGCCCAGCATCAGGTGGCTCCGGTGGCCTGATTCGACGCCCGATCAGGTAATTTCATCTCCTATGCAATAATAACTAACTTTAGGCGCGAGTGCGATTCTCTCGGCTGCTGCTGATTTCGTCCAACCTCCGACGTGCTCTCCTCCGTCTCTGCTCTGATCCTCCCGTCTTCGGTTATTCCAATCCAGATATTTGGGCATTTTTGCAGTTCGTTCTGCCTGCCGTCCGCGATTTGCAGAGCTTGGTGCGGACGGAACATTCGATACTGTTGCTTTTTTTTTTTTTTTGGTTCAGCACAATCATCCGCAGGGGTTGGTTGCTCTGTTCGTGGGGCTCAATTGCGTGTAGGATTGGTTGGCGGTGTGTGGTGATTGGACGCCCAGGCTCAGTTGCGTGAGAGATGAACACTTCACTAGGAACCGACCACTTGCATTAGAATCGATTGCGTGGGGGTTTGGTTTTGTCTGACTGCGTCTGCATACAATCTTTCTCATAGTAATTCCCTTACTGCAGTGCAACTCAAGCTTATTGATTATATTGACAATCTTCTGATAGTAACTTCCTTGCTGCAGTGCAACTCAAGCTTATTGATTATATTGACAATCTTCTGATAGTAATTTCCTAGCTGCAGGGCAAGTCAAGCTTATTGATTATATTAATTTTATTGATGATGCAGGATGGCGTTGAAGAAGGCCAAGTCGTAGTCACGCCTGAAATGAATGCTAGAGAATCTGTCCATGGTCTGTGACACTGTACATCCATCCATAGACTTGAGGCAGTGATCAGGTTTTGTTCACTGCAAGAACTCGCCATGGGCAGTGCCTGCTCAAGGAACAGAGGCCAAGTGGTCCATGAGGATCAACTGTACAGCGTCAAGTTCTCCAAGAGCGGCAGCTTCAAATGGCTGCTGCACACGCTGTCACGCAGCAGCTCTGATGTGTTCCGGAAGGCGCAGGGACCGGGCCCAGGTCGCCGCCCGTCGCTGGTGGAACTTTGCGTGGCCAGAGTCCGTGAGGTAGTCATGTGAACTCGTATGTTCAGAGTTTGGCGAAGCAATGCCTGTTCTTGGCTGAGTTTATGTGGGTGATTGCAGGACATAAGTAGGTATTCAGATTTCTCCATGCTGCCTAGGGATCTTAGCCAGCAGATATTCAATGAACTGGTGCGGTGTAGCTACATCACCGAGGAGTTGCTGGGAGCTTTTCGCGACTGTGCTTTGCAGGTGAAATTTTGGTACCTGTTTGGTTAACTGTTTCGAATGAAATAGACAGTGATGTTTTGTCTTAAATACAATTTTTAAGGCGAAACAATGGGAAAATTCCCCACTGCATTTTGTTTTATTGATATGGGTTATGTACAGAAGAATGATGAATAAAAGAATACAAGTCTAGCTTATCTCTGTTAACTATGAACAATTACTTGATGTAAAATTAAAGTTCCCGTACCATCAATCAGCCCTTTATATGTAAATCTGTTTTATTTTTCTCGACAAATTCTTGTGTATTATCAGGGAGTGAACAAAGGCATCTTATCAGACATTCGTTGTTGGTTTTTCAAGGTTCACTCAGTAATTTAGGATGCAATTCTTTGTCAAGCTTGTCTTGAGCTTGTTCATAGAAAGTAAAAATTACTTTGATAAATTTATCCGGTAAGAATGAAAAAGTACCTATTCCTTAGGGAAGCCCATTTAAGAGACCATTTGAGATCACTTAGGTACCTAGCTACCTTATTCCTAGTCAGATGACACTTCTTGCTTAAGGTAAATTGCAAGCCAAGCCACCAGTTTGCTTGGTGAGCTAGACCAGAAAAGAAAAACTTGAAGGCTTTTATCGCGCTCTGGGACGAGTTAGCCTTATATGACAACCAATTGATCTTCCACACTATTCGGTATCAGGATATTTGTCTGGATGAGTACCCTGGAGTGAAGGATGCTTGGATGGAAGTAATCGCTTCTCAAGGGCAGTCCTTGCTATCTGTTGACATCTCTTGCTCTGATGTGACTGATAGTGGATTGAATCTTCTCAAAGATTGCTCAAATATGCAAAGTCTGGCATGCAATTACTGTGATCGAATTTCTGAACATGGACTTAAAACAGTGTCAGGTAAGTGATGACAATAGTCGAGTAGCTGTGCGAGTCTGTGCGGTGAATGTTCACTTTTATGATGTATGATGTTTGTCTTCATTCTGCAGGCCTCTCAAACTTGACATCGCTCAGCCTCAAGAAATGTGCTGCTGTTACAGCTGAAGGAGCAAAAGCCTTTGCAAAGTTAGTTAACTTGGTAAATTTGGACCTTGAGCGATGCCCAAAAATTCATGGTGGCCTTGTTCATTTAAAAGGTGGCCTTTTGTTCCCTGAACCAATTGTTTGTAAAGCGTGCCGAATCACCTAATTTATTCCAACTTATACATTTCCATTTCCTGACATGTGATACATACATTTGTTTGTAGTCACTATAAGAATTGGCATGCGGCCTATTTATTCGCATTCCGCTCAATAGCAAGTAACTCCGAAAAACTACTTGCCTCTGTTGCAATAACATAACATTCTTTTACAGGCTTGAGAAAACTGGAAACACTGAACATGAGATATTGTAACGGCATCACAGATTCAGATATGAAGTATTTATCAGGTTATAACTCTTCTATGGCTAGTCTAAACCAACCTATGTTTTCATACATATTGATCTACAATGCAATGCCCTTCTCCTTGTGTAGATTTTACGAGCTTGAGAGAGTTGCAACTGTCTTGCTGCAAAATAAGCGATTGTGGTGTTTCTTATCTGAGAGGTAACCCCCAAACACATGCTCTTGAATTGTTTTTTTGTTGTTGACTAACTCTTCATTTTTATTTACTTAGTAACCCGAGGGTTTATAAATTTAGCCGTGTTTAAGTTGTTGGTTTGATCTCTTAGGTCTGTCCAAACTATCCCACCTAAATCTGGAGGGCTGTGCAGTGACTGCTGCTTGTTTGGAAGCTATATCAGGTTTTATATCCTTTCCTTATAGAGCACCCTGCTGTTGATGCTACTTCCACACAAGTTTCTTTGGCTTAGTCTTGTGTATAGTTTGATCTATTATGTATGTTGCAGCAGGAGGACGATTGGGCCTTAGAACTCTGTAGAAGTATGTGTGTCATGAACTTATTCACAAGTTACCGCAGCAGTCTTGTATCTTTATTTATCTCTAGAATTCATGCCCAGAGAGATGCCCTTTTGGTAGATAACATGATATCTTTATAAGTTTGCTTCAGAAGTTTAATGAGAATGAGTCAAAGTAACATATTAGTTAGCCAGATAGTTCTTCTGTGCATTTATGGGGACACCGTGCTGTTCTATGTAAAAATGATGAGAGATGTTTTTACCTCTTCTGTTTCTGAGAGTCAGTGTATGGAGTTTAACTCCATTATTTTGAAAGGAAGCTTGTGTTGTTGACCGGAGGAGTTAAATGTTCCTTTTACAAGGACATTGTTAGTTACGAGGCCTGAACTTACTATTTCACTGTTGCATGGTTACTCTGTTGTAATACTCATTTATGTTGTAGCATTCGGTTAGCATTTCATGCATGATTATGCAAATGGTTGCAAGCTCACTATCTGGGTGCCAAACTTCATTAATAGTCATGCTATTTCAGGATTGGCTTCATTGGTTTTGTTAAATCTCAATAGGTGTGGCATATGTGATGAAGGCTGTGAGAAATTGGAAGGTAAATACGGCACCAATTGCTGACCATATGGTGAACACGACTCTTTGTTACTTTCTGAGATCATTGTGTGTGCATGCAAAATGGGATACATGTTTCCTTCTTTGAGATGTAGGTGTCTAGCTCAGTAGTTACATTGATGGATCAGCAATGCATCTCTGTTTCCTTCACCCACAATTTTTTCAAGCATGCATATTTGAAACCTTTTGTGACCTGAATCTGTCCAAGTGTGTTCCTTTGTCCTGCACAGCTACACCCTTTTATAGCTAACTGTTTGGTAGCTCATAGTCTGGTGCTGCCTTGCAGGTCTTGTCAAATTGAAGATTCTTAATTTAGGGTTCAACCACATTACAGATGCCTGCTTGGTTCATCTACGAGGTGAGTATTAATCACTGTTTATCTTTGTATTAATTTGTTATAGCAACATTTGAACATGCTAATATCCAAATTCTTGAGACACCCATCTACGCAAGCAACAAGTGTTTCACATCTTTAATGGTTACTTGGTTGATTTGGTCATCCTATATTAAAATGTTTTGAGATACTCCTCTCTTATTTTATCAGTTTTGTACTAAAATTAACAAAGTCATTGTTGTGCATGATTTCATAAAACCAGATTTTTTTTTTGTTTCTCAAACATGCACGTGAATGCACGCCATTCTGTAGTAGAAGAAAGTACCGAGAAGGCGCAGATCTTACAAAACAACTAGAAAACCCAGACGAAAATGAAATAAACAAGAAACTAAGAACAGCCCCGAAGGAATTTATGCAAATGAAGCAACAGCATAAAACATGATTATTATCGTTCAAGAAAGATGGCTGGTATTTTATCTTTTTGCTGATGCACAAAGATGCTTGTAAGATGAAAGCAGAGGCATGTCAAAGAACATGCAGAGGATCTTGCACTTCTGGCATGTATGTTATTCATTTTCTAGATCAAAATGGAGTGTCAATTGGGAGCACTTGTCTCTTGTATTAAATCTTGTATAAAAATATATTTTAAAAAATGTAACCATGGAGACGCCCATTTGAATCGTGGATCCGGTATACTTAAACAACACAACGTGGGGACAGTCTGAATATGATGTTCTTTGCTCCTTCCAGAATTGATCAATTTGGAGTGTTTGAACTTGGACTCATGCAAGATTGGTGATGAGGGGCTATTGCACCTGAAAGGTGAGTTCCTTCAGCATGTCTTAATTTTTCTTTTCTTTTTTTTGCAACTGTAGTAGCATGTCTCACTTCATCTCCTATTACATCTTGTTTTATAAAATGTCGAATAGTGCAATCATCGAGTTAACCAACTCGTGCAGTTTAGTGTTGTGGAATGGCATATGATTTTTATTTACCAGACTTCTCTACAGTTAGCAGTATAGCATTGATGGGGCATTCTTGTTTGCCTGCAGAAATTTGTATTGAGCCTTTGTGGTTAGACGATTTTAGCGCTTTCTGTCTAGAAAAATCAAATTTTAGCTCTCCTTTCTTTTTTTTGAATAATAGCTCTCCTGTTGTAAAGCACTAATTGATACATTTTGCTGTTCTGTAGGCCTTTTGCAATTAAGAAGTTTGGAACTTTCGGACACTGCAGTTGGAAGCAATGGACTTCGTCATCTCTCTGGTTTGTTTACGCTTTGCCAAATTCTGTTTCATGAACTGTTGATTCTCCGTTTCCCCCCTCTTTAATTTGCCCTCGTTTTAGTAGTCCAGTTGAAAAGTTAGCTTGTTACATTATTCTTGCTGCTTTTGTGGGAAAATTGAACTTGCTTCTGCTGTAACCAATGTAAGCTAGGTGATCTAACACTGGAATATATCTTGTCGGCCTCTGCTCTAATGATTGGTTACTAGATGTAGATTACTTCTAGTAATGTGTTTATAGAAATATTGTTTTCATCTTGGTGGCCAACGCATTATCTTAGATTATATTGTCATTTTCTGGGCTGCCTACCTGTATTGTGGTCAGGTGGCTTGTGTCAAGGCATAAACCACTGGTCCACACAATTCAAGAAATACCACTCAAAGTTGCATGATAGAGGGGCCAATGCTGATAATGTCCAGTGGTATGTTTGGCAATTTTCCATGTCTGAAACTGATCAGTTATGTCAGGAAATGACTCCACATTTAATGGTACATTGCATGCACACATTTCATTGACAGTGTCCCCTGACTTTTATCTTGCTACATAAACAATGCCTAGCTTAATGTGCTCTCAACAATTGATAGTTGAGCCATAATATTCATCTTAATCACAATGCTGAAGTGTTATTATGAGGTTTATGTGTCTGAACTCTTATGGTCGATATTATTTTTCACTATAGTTATGCAACGGTTCTTTTGCAGGTCTTCGGAATTTGCATAGCATGAATCTCTCTTTTACAGTGATTACGGACATTAGTCTGAAGAAAATTGCTGGCATGAATTCACTGAGGTCACTTAATCTTGATAATCGCCAAATCACAGACAATGGCTTGGCGGCTCTTACAAGTATGTCTCTCAGACTCCCAGGTCTTGTGATGATGGATAGTAACTCAGCCAAATTTCGTCGTTTGTTGCGTTATTTATTGGGTTTCTAGTTTTTAAACTAAGTGTCTACATCTTTAAGCAGTTTCATTGGTAATATAAGGGTTACAGTTGTGTTAATAACTGGATCATGAAGAGTGTCTCTTCGGGGCACTTCCATAACCTTGCCCCTAAGATTCCGTATTTCCACTGTTGACCTTTCTAGTGATTCTAAATTTCTGTCGTTTATAAAATTTGTGAACTGCAATATGGGCAAGAATAGCCCTTTATGACAGTGGTTTGCCCGGTGTTGCAACAATTTGTGGTCATTCGGATGTGTTTGTTCATAACATCACGTTGGCTAAAGTCTACTTATTTGGTCAATGCAGCTCTCACCGGGTTAACGCACCTTGATCTTTTTGGAGCTCGTATAACTGATGCTGGGACAAACTGCCTCAGATGTAAGTGTGCACGATTAAATCAAAGGTCAATTCAATCATACGACACCTAACATGGTTGTCACTATTTCAGATTTCAAGGGTCTGCGGTCTCTGGAGGTCTGCGGTGGGCTAATCACTGATGCTGGAGTGAAGAACATCAAGGACCTCAAAGACCTGGCGTTGCTTAACCTATCCCAAAACGGCAACCTCACAGACAAGACCTTGGAGATAATCTCGGGTAAGTGCATCTTTCGCATTCTTTCTTTCGTTTCCCTGCAACTTCCGGTATGATCCTCACAGTTATATATCCTTGTTGCAGGCCTGACCGCTTTGGTCTCGCTGAACCTGTCGAGCTCCCGGGTGTCCAACGCCGGTCTCCACCATCTGAGGCCGCTGCAGAACCTGCGCTCGCTGTCGCTCGACTCGTGCAAGGTGACGGCCTGCGAGATCAAGAAGCTTCAGCTGGCTGCCCTCCCCAACCTGGTAAGCGTGCGGCCGGAGTAGTCCGGTAATCAGCACCTCCGCCCACCCTGTAGATAACCACTACGAGTAGAGCAGGCAGAGGGGGCCTGAGCGTCTGTACATACATAGTCTTGAGTTACGCGAGGGATTGATCTGATGATAAACTGAACTGTTTATGTCGTCTACGTTGTGCCCATTAAAGCTGATGCGAAGAAACAACTGTAAATGCGTCGTGCTTCCTCCGCATTTGGGATGGTATGTAAATATAAAATATAATGGCTCGTGTACATAACAGTTGGTGTTTGCCAAGTTTCGTCGCGTGGTGCTACGATCCTGGTTACGATTCTCAGCGCGGATCGCTTTCCCTTGGCGTGCGATATGGTAGTGTGATGCCGGGCACCGCTGTGGTACCAAACAACTCACAAACAGCAGCAGCCAACTCTCTAAGTGGTAAACTCTCAACTACTCCCTCCGTTCCTAAATAATTGTCTTTCTAGAGATTTCAACAAGTGATTAAATATGGAGCAAAATGAATGAATCTATACTCTAAAACATGTCTATATACATCCGTATGTTTTAGTTTATTTGAGATGGCTAGAAAGACAAATATTTAGGAACGGAGGGAGTATATTTCATGATATTAAACAACTCACAAGTAGCGACAACTAAATCATAAGATGAAATCACAAGGATCCTGTATGGATATATATTTCATGGTACCAAACAACCAACAAGAAGCAACAACTAAATCATAAGATGAAATCATAAGGATCCTATATTAAGGACATGCCCTTCAATCCATACACGAGAGCTAAGAACAGGCCTTTCAGTTCAACTAAACTAATGCTCATAGCACAACACATCAACTTCATCAGATGCTCCCTTCGCATGGAACAGCTGAAGAGAACTTAGACTAGAAGCACCTATGAGTTAGATGTGAACACAACTAAAAATGAAGTATTTATACTAGAAGCACCTACAATTTAGATGTGAACACAACTAAAAATGAAGTATAAATTTGTAAGTCTCAACCTGTGTATCAGGAGCAAACTTGTGGAGCCTCGTGTTATAATTAAATCCTGAATTGCTTGCATGGGAACTTTCATAACTTATGACTCAAGACCTTAAATCACTCACCGTTCGTTGTGCACAAAAGATGACTTGAAATGTCATCTTATACAGCCCAAAATTTCTCCACACACGACAGCGTGTGGCCGACAAAAAATCCAGCGGACAGAGTGTGGGTTGTGGACGAGATTCCCTAGCTGGGATTCATTGTCGTGCCTGGTCGTCTAAATTCAGTCGTCCGCCTAGCAGTGCTCTAGACCCTTGTAGAATTAATCAAGTTTATATGGGAGGTTGCAGCTTGAAATCTGATGTGTCATTTCTCCCGAAATAGGCATCAGGGCCTTTCCAATATAGATAATGGTTTCACATTTGTCTTTCTTTGTCTTCTCCACTGGTTTAACTTATGTATGAGGCTTGACCTCACACGTTGATGCATTGGTCATGGACTAGTCCGATCATCCTACCTTCCTCAAGCAAAACCATCCTTGGTTTTGAGGTATTTTGTATTGACTTCTTCACATGAGGGAATTGCTCAACCTTGATTGCTTGTTCCACCGTAGGCTCGAGTACATGGTTTACTCCTTGATGTGTAAAGGAATACTATAGAACTTTTCCGGTGAGTAGCACTGTGATGGAACTACTACAACCTTCCCAAAAGAAGATGACAGGATCACATTGACATTACATCGCATACCACCTTGTCCACATGACTTCCCACTGAAAATGCCACCCTCACACAATGTGTAATCTTTACCTTACTAACGCCATTCAACCATTTCACATAACTAGTCAATGTGTACGTGCAATGCACGCAAATTTGAAAGTATATTAAGTGCATGCGGATATTAAGTAAGATATTATTTGCGTGTTATTATGTGATTAGCACTACATTTGGCATGAAATTAACTGCACGCTAAACGTGTTGAACGCTCGACATTAAAGCAGTCTAGGTCGTCGGATTGACATGATTTGATGGTCGAGATTAATTGGATCTGCCCCCTTGGGTCTTTTTATAGTATAGATATGGCTGGGGTTACCTCCATGTTGATATCTAAGAGCAAGCACAAGATAACTAATAATGATGTTGTTGTAGTTGCCACCATCATTGAGATTATCGCCATCTCCTTCATATGAACTCAGAGGTGCCCCGGTCTCAAAAGTATAATACTTTGCATCTTTCTTCTCAGATTCACATTTATCACTTGAGTCATCGGACTTGTGTCCATCCTTTGTGAGCAGCACCTTCTTTAAATTAGAACAACCCTTCATGAAATGACCTCTACCCTTGCATGTGAAGTAGCTTCTTTTGCGGTTGTCTTTGCGTGAGGACAAATCTGCAACAATACTTCCATCAGCTTCCCGGTGAGTTGAACTTATCCAAGTGCTTGATGTGTAGGTGTGGCTGCAGGCTTGGCGACGCTTCAGCTATTGACCAGAACAAACAACTTGATGCACAAGTTCTCGCAAGTCTTAATATGGAACCATCTCTATTCTTTCTTGCAAATCTTCATTGGCCATGAAAGAAACTTAAGATTGTGGCCTCCTGTTGCTCATTCACCCATGTACTAATCATTAGAATCTCCGTTTCTTCATAGTACTCATCAACACTACAATTCCTTGTGTGAATCGTTGCATTCGATTGTACAAGGTTCTTGTGAAGTGTTCGGGAATAAAGCATCTCTGAATCAGATTCTTCAATTGCGCCCATGCATCTGGATGACCTCCAGCACAACATAGTTGGTTCCACCAAATCATATCGTACCTTCTTCTGCTCTGTGTAGCGGTGGCTATCAAAGATCTGACCCACAAGGATCTCCCACTCCAAATAGTCATCGGGCTCAGTTTCCCATTGAATGATGGTATGATAATTTTTGAACTTACCAATCTCATCATCTTCATAGTCATGATGAGAATGTCCATGACCTCTTCCTCCCATGTAGAAGCCTTCTTGGGTTTCACCTCGGCGATCGTGATGAGCACGTCATTGTCGCAACTCGCAGTATTCTCGAGCATCATCGTAGTGGTCACTCCATCACTCTCCGTGGTTATCCATTGTATGGGGGAATTATCGTTGTCAACCCCATGCATCAAGTCCATCTCATGGTGGAGATGGTGGCTCCCAAACAACATCTTGTTGGTCGTGGTGAGCATGTTGCTGTGGTGTAGCGTTGTAGCTATGGGCATCATCAGAGGAGTATACATGCATGTGCTTTCCATTTCCCTCCTCCGGGCGGCGTTGGCGCTGCAGTTCAGGGAGTTGTCGATGTCGATCCCATGTAGAAGCCTATTTCAACAAAGTTTCTTTCTGAGGAAGTTGTTTCTCTGGATGAGGTTGGCATCCATGGTCGTGGTGCGCTTCTCCACCTAAAAGTGCATTATTGCACTAAATTGTTTTTGACATCGATGACAACTTCATTTGTGTTTCTAACCACATGCTCTAGTGTAAACAGCACCATTTAAAATGGAAGTGGAGCATGGATGGTTATTTCCCCTCTTGGCGGAAAAAGGAAAAGAGGAGTACCAAGCAAAAGCGGAGTGCCATATTGTTTTCTTTTTTCTTGAGTCCTTAGGGCAGCCGCACTATTAAGAGGGGGTGCATCACGAAAACATCTGGGAATCTACTTCACCTCACCCATGATCTGAAAAAACTCACAATCAAATGCTTCTGTTCAGGCCGGAACTTCCGAGGACCAGAACTTCCGGGACAAATCTGGGAAGCTTTCGGGCCACTCAGAGAAACTGATCTTATTTTGTGCAAACTCCCTGTGTAGCCCGGAACCTCGTCGGGCCCTGACCGGAACTTCCGTCCCCCGGAACTTCCGGGCTGGCCGGAACTTCCTGGCACCGGAGCCTCCGTCCCCTGTTCTACAGCTTCCGGGGTACTCCAGAGAGGATGCAAACTCTCTGTGTGTCTGGAACTTGGCCGGAACTTGGACGGAACTTCCAGGGTCCGGAACTTTCGGATGTCAACGAAACTTCCGGGCTTCGCAGGAATCTGGCCCCAACGGCTGGATTCTGTCCCAACCTATAAATAGTCTTCTTCTTCCCCACGAAGTTAAGAAAATATGCCCTAGCGGCAATAATAAAGTTGGTATTTATATTTTCTTATATCATGATAAATGTTTATTATTCATGCTAGAATTGTATTAACCGGAAACTTAGTACATGTGTGAATACATAGACAAAACATAGTGTCCCTAGTATGCCTCTACTTGACTAGCTCGTTAATCAAAGATGGTTACGTTTCCAGGGGCGGAGCCAGGATTTGAGGTTGGGGGGAACTGGCAAGACACAAGAGGCAAAAAAATCTAGCATTGCAAAGATGATACTAACTTTTCATGGTTCGGTACAGACCATATGGTCAATCAAACAATGCAAAGAAGTTACATCTCTATTAGTTTGAAATTGGCTTTGCGACAACCATGAAGATCAAATATGTCTATAAATTTCATCAGAACTAAACTTTGACGCTATATCCTTCTCGATGTAGATTATCATACAATGTTGAATAAAATCACCACCCATTGTACTTTGAAGACGAGTCTTGACAAGTTTCGTAGCTGAAAATGCTCTCTCTGCTGTTGCAGTCGACATCGAGAGAGTTATTACTAATCGTAATAACCTGCGGCCATTGGATACATAGATGATTTACCTATTTTGACCAGACCATGTGCCAAAGCTGCAAGTGATGGTAACATTTCCAGTTCTAGATGGTTGCATGTGTCAAGTTGAAAATGTGGTAGCTGACACTCCAACTGAGCTCTTTCTTGAGAAGAAAAATCTGCAGGATATAATTTTTCAACTAGCAAGCATATTCTTGATCTGTCAAATGTGTCACGTCTTGGATCCAATGATGCGCAAAGGCTTAAAAGCTCTGTCGCTTGAAGACTGAAACGATCACCTAACTCTGTCAATTGTTGGTCTATGGCAACATTAAATACATCCATTTTGTAGTGATGGAGTGTTGTGGTGTTTCATGCTTGTTTCTGGATTTGGTCACATCAACGTACCTAATAATAATATACATAAGAATTAGTTTCACTAGGTAATAAATATGTAACATAATCTTAAGTACATAGTTGAGCAAAGGTGCATACTTGTGATTAAAATTCGGAATATCAATCTCGTGCTTCAGGCAAAAAGAATTAACCTCTTCAAGAAGAGATTCCCAACCATTTTCTCTTAAGTCAGCAAGCAGCACCTTTGTGTTGGACACACAATCCAAAGCATTCAAAATATCCAAAGATTTAGTTTGCAGTCTTACACACAACACATCAGTGATCTTCATGATTTTTTCCATTAGGTGCAGCATAAACACAAAACCAAATGAGATGAGAATCCTAAGAGCACTAACAGCATCTCCTCGAGAAAATTGTGAGACCGAACGATCACTTGCTATACTTCTTAAAATAGAAACAGAAGCAGCAAACATCTTTTTTAAGCTTTGGATTGATTTATAGTGGGAGCTCCATCTAGTATCTCCTGCTCTTTGTAAAAAGCCTAACTGATTTGCCCCTCGGCCTGTATCAAGTTCTCCTAGTTCGATCTCTCGTTCAATTTGAGCTGCCTGGTTTGCTAGCAATTCATCATTGCGTTTGGAAGAAGCACTAACACCATTGACTATAAAGTTTGCATGCTGAAAGAAGTTGTGTACCTCATGCACCTCTCTGGATACTGCAACAAGAGCTAACTGCAGCTAATGAGCCATACAATGAATGTAGTATGCATACGGACACTCCCGAAGAATAAGATCCTTCAATCCATTCCACTCTCCCCTCATGTTTCTATCCCCATCATATGCTTGGCCCCTGATATCATGCACATTCAGGTTATTGAAAGCTAGAACAACAAGTATCTTGTCTTTGAGAGTTTTTGCAGCAGTATCTGTAACATGCACTACATCAAGAAATCGCTCTGTAATAATTGATTCTTCATTGGAAAATCTAATAAAGACCGCCATCTGCTCTTTTTTGGATTCATCCCTAGCTTCATCAACCATTATACAAAACTTGCGATTGCCAATTTCTTCTTTAATTGATTTCTGCACTTTACGGGCAATTATGCTTACAATTTCTTTCTGGACTTCTCCGGAAGTGTACTTTGCATTTCTTGGAGCATTTTCTAACACCACTTCATCGACCTCTTTATTATACGACGCCAACATCTTGAGCATATCAATAAAATTACCTCGGTTTTTAGATCCTGGAGATTCATCATGTCCTCTAAAGGGACACGCTTGAAATGTTAACCACCTATAGATGCAACAATTGCTTAGTATAGAATTTACAAGTAACAAGTCGACTTGGAACATAACAGATATAGAAATCATGCTTACCTGATGGCATCAATTGTAGTCTTGAGTCTTAGTCTCGCATCTGCCACTCTTTTCTCACATTGCTTCACCATTACCTTGTCTATACGAGACATGCTATTCTTAAGATTTTCAAAACATCTAACAACAAAGTTATGAGCTGAGTTGGGATCACGACCCATGTGAGTTAGAAAAGCACATTCTTTCCCATTATTGACCTTTTTCCAGTTTTGAAATCCCTTGACTGTGAATGTATCTGAGCCACACCTTCCAATTGGCTTTTTGGAAAAGAGGAAACAAGGCAAGCAGTATGCCCTATGTGTGTCAGTTGAATACTCCAACCAAAAATGGTTTGTAAACCAATCTTTTTGGAATCGACGTGATGGGTACCCGTTCCAACAAATGGGTATTCATACGGTTCTAGATCAGTTGATATGCGCCCTCGGATATATAAAAACGTCGAGCTTTGTCTTGCTTGGCAGGAGAGAGTTGCCAAATTTGAAGACGTTTGCCGGGGTCTCTAATATAATCTGTTGTTACAACTGTTTCTTGCTGTGGAACTTCTACAAATGCTGAAATATTCTGATCAAGAGTGTTACTCTGTCCACTACTTTGTCCTTGTTCGGCTGTGTTGGAATCATCAACACTGGTAGTAGTAGGTTCAGGTTGGGAGCTGGGGTAGGAGCTTGATCCAACCTTCTCAAAAAAAGAAAGCATTGTCTTCCTCTTCATGACTACACAAACACAAAAATACAGATCGGTGACAACAGACAATAAATCCAAACAAAAGAACAGACATAATTTGTGTCATGCCTAATTTGCAGTACATGTTTGTGAGGAACTGATCCCATTTAACCTAACTCAAGAATTTCTGCAGTATGGATCAGTTCGCCGGCATATAAATCACATAGCCTGAATTAAAGAAGACTCACTTGCAGGATGTGCCGTCTATGCCGCCGGAGCGCAGCAGGCCTGGCCGGTGCTGATTGGAGTCACATGACGGCAGGGAGAGGGAGAGACCAAGAGAATAGATGCGTCTCGTCTGTCGTGCATGCATGCATCGATTCATTCCTATTCCGCACGAGACCTCAGACCTGCCTCTTTGTCTTTCGTGTCGGGCTAGTGGGCTAAACACATATGCTACTGGGCTTGAGATCACCGTTGGGGGGCTAATTAGTTCTAACTAGTCCTGATCGAACAAAAATTGCGCTATACAACGTTGGTTCGATGCGCATGTTAGGGGGCGTGGCCCCCGCTCGTCCCCCCGTAGCTCCGCCCCTGTATGTTTCCTAACCATGGACATGTGTTTTCATTTGATAAACGGGATCACATCATTAGAGAATGATGTGATGGACAAGACCCATCCGTTAGCTTAGCATTACAATCGTTACAGTTTTATTGCTACTTCTTTCTTCATGACTTATACATGTTCCTCTGACTATGAGATTATGCAACTCCCGAATACCGGAGGAACACCTTGTGTGCTATCAAACGTCACAACGTAACTGGGTGATTATAAAGATGCTCTACATGTGTTTCCGAAGGTGTTTGTTGGGTTGGCATATATCAAGATTAGGATTTTTCACTCCGTGTATCAGAGAGGTATCTCTGGGCCCTCTCGGTAATGCTCATCACTATAAGCCTTGCAAGCAATGTGATTAATGAGTTAGTTGCGAGATGAAGCATTACGGAACGAGTAAAGAGACTTGCCAGTTACGATATTGAACTAGGTATGATGATACCAACGACCGAATCTCGGGCAAGTAACATACCGATGACAAAGGGAATGATGTATGTTGTTATGCGGTTTGACCGATAAAGATCTTCATAGAATATGTAGGAACCAATATGAGCATTCAGGTTCCACTATTGGTTATTGACCGGAGATATGTCTCGGTCATGTCTACATAGTTCTCGAACCCTTAGGGTCCGCACGCTTAACGTTAGATGACGATTTGTATTATGAGTTATGTGATTTGATGATCGAAGTTTGTTTGGAGTCCTAAATGAGATCACGGACATGACGAGGAGTCTCGAAATGGTCGAGAGGTATATATTGATATATTGGAAGGTTATATTCTGTCGGTGGGAAACGACACCTATGGGATCACTGGAATCCCTTCTACGGTTGCGGGGCGCGGGGATCGTGAGAAGAGCGGGACTAGTAGACAACACAAAGGGATTTTACCCAGGTTCGGGCCACAAAGATGCGTAAAACCCTATGATCCTGATTTGGTGGATGTATTTAGTGTTCTTGAGCTCTCGAACTAGCTCTAGCTGCTGAGAGGTTTGAAAGAGCCGAATCCTTTCTCTGTGTGCCATGGGCCTCCTTTTATAGGCGAAAGGGGCTGCCACAGTGGCACACAGGAGGTGGAAAGTGCTACAACGTCGCGAGTTTATCGCTAGTATTACAGGACAAGACGCATTTAATGTGAGGCTTAGGTGTCCCTTCGCTTTATTGGGGACGGGGGCGAGGCCCGTCCCGTCCGTCGCCGCTCCTCCTCGCTTCGACACACGCCCTGGCCAGCGACGCATGCGGTGCCATGTAGGCAGGCAGGCAGCTGAGGTGGCGCGGTGGTGGAGCCTCCACGAAGGATTGCATGCTACCACGCAGGTGCCTGCCCAGCTGGTTGGGTCGGCAGCTGCATGCGAACAGCGGCGAAGACTTAGCTGGCACGGGCCTGGCAGTGGCCCTGCCGGTGCGCCTGGCGGGGGCCTTGCCGGGTGGCCCGGCAAGGGTCTTGCCGTGGCGCGTAGGCGTCCCCGGCAAGGATCTTGCCGGGGATCTTGTGGGTTTCTTCGGTGAGGATTATTGCCTTCCTATCCTCACTTGATCTTGATTATTCTTTGTCTTCACAAAGATCTGCATGCCACCACGGAAGTTCCTCCCGAGCCCTGTCCCAATGCGTCTGTTGAGCGTTGGTGGGCTCAAGGGTGGCTCGCTCGGCTGGCGTGGGCGAGCTGCCCCGGCAAGGGTCTTGCCGGGCCGCTGAGGCTGCCCTGTCAAGGGTCCTTGCCGGGAAAGCCTGCTTCGCCCATCCGATCCTTGTGGCCTTGGTCCTTGTCGTTGCTTTATTTGTCTTGTGCCTTCGGCTTCCCTCCGGCTTCCCTTTCCTACTCTGTTATGCGTGGTCGTGGCGGGCGGCACCGACTTCCCGTGCACAAGTAAAGGGGTCAAAAGGAGAGCCCCTACTTTTGTACACCGACAGGAGCCCCCGGGCCTGGGCCACACATAAGCGCGACACGTTGTTGGGCCAGGCCCAAAATGGTGCGCGGGCAGGAGGGGCGAATTTTACTGCGGTAACTGGTCCATCCGCTGCGCTTCTCCACGGCCCGCGCTGAACGCGCGACGTGGGGATCATGCGCGCGCGTGACGGAAGCATGCTGGCATCACCTCGCGGTGGATAGTAAAGAGGCGGCTTGCGTGTCTCTTTGAGACTGCAGGGCTGCCTCCCATTTACTGCCCCTGCTTGGGAACCGTCGCTCCACACGTCCCACTACGCCTGCCCCTTGCGCCACGTTTGCCGCATGCATAATGCAGAGCAAATGACAGGTGCGCGGGACGTGGGAAGTCGTGCGCACACGTGGGTCGATTCCCACGTGCCTTCAATGGAGCAGGGAGGGCGGTCGACGACCCCGCTTGCCGTCAATTCAGCGGGCCGGATTGGCCGAGAGGGGGTGGCCGAGTCTCGCTCCACCCCTTTATAAAGAGGGGAGCGGGAGGAACGGTGCCTCTCAACCCTCCGCCATTTGCCTCTCCCCATTCTTGTTTCTTCCTTCTGCCATGGCGAGGGGGCGTGGTGACGCTTCATCGGTGGCGGCGAGGGTTTCGGCCAGACAACGCGTCGCTCCTCCCCAAGAGCCCGTAGCGGCGGAGCAGGCCACTAGAGGAAGCGGGAGGAGGCGAGGTCGAGGCCGTCGTGGTGCTCGAGGGAGAGGAGGACGGGGCGGCAGATCAGCCTCACCTCCGCCAGCAGCCCCTCCTCCGATGGAGGGCCATGCCGGGGACAACCCTTGCGAATTCTTCGTCAGGCTGCGCCGGCCACCGCGCCTTCGCCTTCGCCTCCTGACTCCATTCGCGTAGGAGATGGAGCTGGATCCGCCGCAGGCATTGCGGCTGCATATGAGGGGTTGTGGGAACAACGGCACATGGGTCGATGTTGAGTTACCTGCCCCTCACGTCATGTATCTTCATCGAGTGTGGAAGACCTTCGCTCGCCTCCACAGCTTGACGGATGGGCTCACTCTCCATTTCAAACTAATGGAGGGTGGCCTTCTCTCTGTCAAAATCTTCGGGCACTTCGGGACTCGCGTAAGGTGCTGTGTGGAGAGCTCTTCTGATGACAAAGATTCCTCCTCGAGTGAGAGTGACGAGGAGGACAGCGGCAGCGACGACGAGGCTAGCGGGCGGCAGGATGACGGGTCCGACTAGGCGTCGGGCGCCGCTCCGGGCGGCACCGGCGACCCCATCATCCGTGTCGCCGGCTCCTTGAACTTCTCGGGTCGTCTCCTTGAGCGGCTGGTGTTGGGAGGCTGCGGAAGAGGAAGAGGGCGGGCGGCAAGGCCGTCAAGTCAGAGTACGCGGGCACCGACGCCTTTGTCGCGTACTGACGTCCTGCCGCCTCGTTTTTGAGCTCTGCCTCCGGTGCCGCCATCACCATCCAGCCCTTGGACGGCCACCAAGATGATCTCTTGGTGTCTTCTGCCACTCGTAGCTCGCCTAGGCGCCCTTTTGCCCTCCTGCTTTTCTTGTTCCATTTCCTGAGGAGAGGGACAAGAAAGGGATTACGGGCACCTTATCTCTTTTTAGTTTGTAAGCCTTCGGGCCTTAGTAGAATTTAAAGCTTGTAATCACCTTGCTCATGTTTTTCATTTCGTATGAACTGTACCTGTACCGGATGTTTTTTTAATGAAAAAGGGATGTTTGTCGGGATTTTCATTCGCGGGTGGAACCCACGACAAGGAATGAATTCCCGTTATCCTTAAGATAAACGTTTTTTTGCCCGGCAACAAACCTTGCCGTCCCCCACTTCGCTCGACCTTTCTCACGCCCTTGGCGGAGGCAGGGATGAGGTGGGCCTAGGCTCTTTGTTTTATTCCCTTGCTGCCGCGACTACGACCAAATTCGGTCCCAAGAGACGAGTCCTAGGGTCCGGAATGAGGAAAGCACAGTAGCCTAAGGATAAAATGAAGTTTCACATCCCTCAGTCCATAACAAAACGCATGATAAGGGATAGAGAACTTCTCTGAATCTGCAGCCCCCGGCAACTTTGGCTTGCCGCGGGTGGATCTTCGCCCTTGTAGCTCCCCGTCAGTATTGGCTTGCCGGGACCCATACGCCGGTCCGTCCCCTTTCTTCCAAAGCGGCTCGGCAAGGATATTCATGTGTCCTGCGAACCAAAGAAGATAGAGAAGAACAGAGAGACACGCACTCGACCTCTAAGCTAGGGGTTAGCCGCCGCTAAGCACTATCAACCCTAACCAAGGACGAGACTCAACCTAGCATGCATGCTATAACTTAGGGCGCCAGTGCTTCGTTTATTTATGCTCAGGGTCTGCCTGGCTTTGTACAAAGGGTTACATGCCTTGTTGGCAAGGCTTGTACAAAAGGGTAGCTTGCCGGGAGGCCCGGCAAGCCGCGCCTTATGGGTAAAACTTGTGGAGATGCTCGATGTTCCAGTTGTTGCTCATTGGAATGGCATCTTTGGTCTCCAGCCGGACTGCACCAGGTCTGGTGACTCGTGTTACCCGATAAGGGCCTTCCCACTTTGGCGTCAACTTGTTGGAATTCTTGGCCGACTGAACATGCCGAAGAACAAGGTCGCCTTCCTCAAAGCTCCGGGTATGAACCTTGCGGCTATGGTAGCAGGGCAAGGCTTGCTGGTAGCGTGCTTCTCTCACAGCCGCCCGGAGACGATCTTCCTCATGGAGTGAGGGAGTCCTGGATTAGGGGGTGTCCGGATAGCCGGACTACCATCATCAGCCGAACTATCATTGGCCGGACTATCATCATCGACCGGACTCCAAGACTATGAAGATACAAGATTGAAGACTTCTCCCCGTGTCCGGATGGGACTTTCCTTGGCGTGGAAGGCAAGCTTGGCGTCTGGATATGTAGATCTCCTACCATTGTAACCGACTCTATGTAACCCTAGCCCTCTCCGGTGTCTATATAAACCGGATGGCTCTAGTCCGTAGGACTATCAACATCAACAACCCTTACAATCATACCATAGGCTAGCTTCTAGGGTTTAGCCTCCTTGATCTCGTGGTAGATCCACTCTTGTAAACATCCACAATATCAATATCAATCGAGCAGGGCGTGGGTTTTACCTCCATCAAGAGGGCCCGAACACAGGTAAAACATCGTGTCCCTTGTCTCCTGTTACCATCCGCCTAGACGCACAGATTCGGGACCCCTACCGAGATCCGCGGTTTTGACACCGACATTGGTGCTTTCATTGAGAGTTCCTCGTATGCGTCACCGATAGGCTTGATGGCCTCTTCAATCAACAACGACGCAGATCTGGGTGAGACTTTTCTCCCGGACAGATCTTCAGATTCGGCGGCCGCGCTGCGGGCCAACTTCGCTTGGCCATCTGGAGCAGATCGAAGCTTCGCCCCTGGCCGTCGAGTCAGGTTTGGAAGCCTAAACTTCATGGCGATATCGCGGTGACTTGATCCTCGATGGATCTGAGCCATAGCCGAGCATGTCGCGCTGTCACGATGGGCATGACCTAACTCGCCGCGGACGGCGCCTTGGAGGTCAAGACACGAATCCGCTCCGACCCATAGTCCGGAGCCGATCGCTCGGATCGAGCGGATGGCTGGACACCGCCTCGGGGCGGCAACTTCTACGGCGATGGAGCGAACACTTACCTTGTCCCGCATAAAGCTCATGACTCGAGGTGCGGACTCTCTGCGGACTCGAACCTCCTGCGCCCCGCCGGTCGAATCCGATTGGGCGCCGATCATGGAATTCACCGCTGCGGACATCTTTCAGCACTTCGCCCTTGGCGATATCATAAATTCATGAAGCATCTCTCGCTATCCGGAGAGCCCTGGCGAACTACGGCCAGGATGGTTGAAGACGCGGACAACGAAGAAATTCAGAGCCCACCCACCACCCACCGCCGTAGCCACCGTCGGCGATTTAACCGACATACTCGACTACGACTCAAGACATCGGCGGTATGGGCGGCGATGCGGAGACTACTAAGAACCGGTGCCCACGAGACACCGGAATACCACCTCGCCATACGACATATACATGGTGGACACCCAAAAGATGGGGACGGCGAAGAAGCGGCGGAGGCCGATTCCTTAAAGAAACAGCCCAAGCGCCCGGCGTCGTGGCGCCGCTCTAAATCCGCCACGACAAGAATGGAGATTCCGCACAGAGATAATAACACCCGAGAAAGTGCTGAAGACAACTCCTCTCGGCATGATCCAGTAGCAGGAGGAGGCAGGCGAGCCCTCACGAGAGGGCGGCGATTTAAGAGGTCGAGGATGACAATTACTTACCTCCCTCCGGAGGCGAGGCAAGCCTCGGCGGCAGCAATTCATCGTGCCTGAGGATCCCGTCGAACAAGAGCGTTTCAGACGCAGGCTAATGGCCACGGCAAACAGCCTAAAGAAAAAGCAGCAACAGCTTCAAGCTGATCAAGACCTACTGGCCGACAGATGGACCGAGGTCCTCGCGGCCGAAGAGTATAAACTCGAACGCCCCTCCAAAAGTTACCCAAAACGCAAGTTGCTCCCCCGATTAGAGGAGGAGGCATACAAACCTGCATCACCAGCGCACAATACGGCAGACCGGCCACCTCGTGGCCGCGACAGAGAGGCATGCAAGCCCTCCACCAAAACCGTACCCCGGCATCGCTCAAAAAGCATGAAGCCACGGGGGAACGCGCCGGACTTGCGGGATATATTGGAGGACAAGGCAAGACAATCCAGATCTATCTATGGATCACGTGGGCGCCCCAAGACCCACGACGAATACCGTCGCGCCGGATATAACTACTCCGGCCGGGCCGAACACAGCAGACAACGCTCTCTCGAGCTACGTCATGATATTGCTCAATCTGAGGCGCCGCACACCCACTATGCTTCACCGCGAAGTAATGGATCATCAAATCACGAAGGGTTTAAACCCGTTAACATCGAATCCTACGATGGCACAACAGACCCCGCGGTTTGGATTGAGGATTATCTTCTCCATATACACATGGCCCGCGGCGACGATCTTCACGCCATCAAATATCTCCCGCTCAAGCTTAAAGAACCAGCTCGGCATTGGCTTAACAGCTTGCCCGCAGAGTCAATTGGATGCTGGGAAGACCTGGAAGCCGCATTCCTCGACAACTTCCAGGGCATGTACGTGCGACCACCGGACGCAGATGACCTAAGCCACATAATCCAGCAGCCAGACAAATCGGCCAGGCAATTCTGGACACGGTTCTTAACAAAGAAAAATCAAATCATCGACTGTCCGGATGCAGATGCACTCGCTGCCTTCAAACATAACATCCGCGACGAGTGGCTGGCCCGGCACCTAGGACAGAGAAGCGAAATCCATGGCAGCCCTCACATCACTCATGACCCGCTTACATGCGGGAGAGGATAGCTGGCTAGCTTCGCAGCAACAACCTCGGCAAAAATGCTGGCAGTCCGGATACCAAGGACCGCAATGGCAGGTTGTGTCGAAACAAAACAAACGCCGCGTAACGGCGACAACAATGAGGATCGGCAGTCAACGCGGATTCCGAGGCTCAAACCCGTCAACGGAAGAAGCCATTCAAAAGAACCACTCGGGCCCGTCCAATTTGGACCGAATACTCGACCGCTCTGTCAAATACATGGAACCCCGAAAAGCCAGCTAACCACACCAACAGAGATTGTTGGGTATTCAAGCAGCAGCAAATTAATCGCGAAAACAGTGACAAGGGCTACACAACGATGACGAGGAAGAGACCGGCCGCCGAACAACAGAGGACAAAAGGATTCCCCCTCAAGTTCGGACGGTAAACATGATATACATAACGATATTCCCAAGAGGGAGCGGAAGCGTGCACTAAAGGGACGATATCGCGATGGAGCGGTCGCCCCAAAATTCAACCCATGGTCCTCTTGCCCGATCACTTTCGATCGAAGAGACCACCCGACCAGTATCCGCCATGGCGGATTCTCCGCATTGGTTTTAGACCCAATCGTCGATGGATTTCACCTCACGAGAGTCCTAATGGACGGCGGCAGTAGCCTGAACCTGCTTTATCAGGATACAGTGCGCAAGATGGGCATAGACCCTTCAAGGATTAAACCTACAAAGACAACCTTCAAAGGCGTCATACCAGGTGTCGAGGCCAATTGTACAGGCTCAGTTACACTGGAAGTGGTCTTCGTATCCCCGGATAATTTCCGAAGCGAGGAGTTAATCTTCGACATAGTCCCGTTCCGTAGCGGCTATCATGCTCTGCTCGGACAAACCGCGTTTGCAAAATTCAACGCGGTGCCGCATTATGCATACCTTAAGCTCAAGATGCCAGGCCCTCGTGGAGTCATCACGGTCAATGGAAACACGGAACGCTCCCTCCGAACGGAGGAACATACAGCGACTCTCGCGGTAGAAGTACAGAGCAGCCTTTTAAGGCAATTCTCGAGTCCGGCCGTTAAACGACCGGACACGACCAAACGCGCCCGGAGCAACATCAACCAAGACCACCAGCACGTTCGAGAGCATCGCGTAGCAATGCGGCCTTAACCCCAGCCCTCGCAAAATTGTAAGACAAGCTCTCCGTGTACATAATTACGCCTTGGAGATACCATGGGCATAGGGGAGAGGCACAACCACAACAGACCAGTGCGGTTCGACCACACGGGGCTCCCAAGTGTGCCGCTCTTTTTCTTTTATTCTTCTCTTTTTATACAGAACTCGTCCGTGGCGAACCTGCCGAACTCATGATGCAACAGCCAGGGAAGGACAAAGGCCGCGACGAACACTCAGGTGGTCTCCATCACGAGCATTAAATTTGTTAAATACAAACATTCCGCGGCCTACCCCTGGAGGGAGACGCCTTTAATTCGTCCAATCCCTTGCTTTCCGCACTATTTGTATCATTCCGCACTCATAGCATATCTTCTCGAATAAAATGCAGCACTTCTTGCCCATAATTGCATTACCTTATATATATATATGTCCATTTACGACATGTTGCATCCGTACACTCTGGTACGGCCAAATACACCAGGGGCTTAAGTTCTCCGCATTATGGTGTGATAAAGTCCGCACACTTTCACAAGTGCGGCACCCCGAACTTATAGCATTATATGAATCGGCTCCGAATCATGTCTTGGGTCAATAGTTGGGTTTGCCCGGCTCCCATGTTTGGCACCTTATGTTTCGTTCTATCGGCTAAGGTAGCACTGGGAGAACCACTGCGATTGCGCCCCGGTTGAGCCGGGTTAACGCCTCGATGAGAAAGCTAAAACTGATTTGTCATGATAAGGCGAGACTGGTCGCTGTTCGAGAGGTCCTTTCGGTCCTTAAAGACCTACACCGCTTGACGAAGTTCGGACAATGTCCGATGAAGGCGTGGATAGCGCCCCAATTCGGTCCTCCGAATACTAGGGGCTTCGCCGAAATTTAAAATTATAGAATTCTATGGCTAAGTGAGAGTGTTCAAGCACTAAAGTCTGGTTGCCTTGTTCGTTGTGTTGAGCGCCTCCCTCGATGGACCCAAAAATGGGAACTAGAGCGCTCAAGTTTATCCCGAACACCCCAGCACTCGTGGCATGGGGGCTGAAGCCGACAACTTGCCATCTCTCAGATTTAATAAACGGCCGCACAAAAGGTAATATTTTAAATCAACAAGCGTTGCTTAGCGCATATGAACAAAGTTTTCAGCGCACACGATAACACATTGCGAATTTACTAAAAAATTACATCCCTGGGGCACTCATCCGCAATCTTGCGGGCACCCTTCAGGACAGCCTTATAGTAGATTTGGGCGACGATGTTCCTTGCCCGCTGGTGGCGCGTCGCTGATTAGCTTCTCCGCATCCAGCTTGCCCAATGCACCTTTTGCGGGCAAGGGCCCGACGAGCACCTTCAATACAAAGCGGAGCGCTTGATAACCTCCACCCGAGGGCACGATCCACCAACCGTCGACAAGGTCAAGTAGCTCCTGTGCATGGCCTCTCCGAGCCACAGCCGGACTATGAGGCCCTTCATGGCCTGCTCGGCCACCTTAGAAGCTCGACCAGCTGCTTCACTGGTCGCTAGGGGCACGGATGGCCGGTCTCAAAGATCTCGAGACCGAAGACCTTCTCCGCTGAGCTCCCTCCTCGGCTCGGTAGAATACGGCGGCATCAGACACGCTGCGAGGCAGATCTGCAAACGCCCCTGGAGAGCTCCGAATTCGGGTAAGTAACACGTAATTTACATTCACATGCTTGCTTTGCATGAAAAATGCCTTACCCGCCGCTATCTTCCTCATCAACTCAATCTCCTAAAGGGACTTATGGGCCTCGGCCTTGGCGGTTTTGGCACTTTCGAGAGCCGAGGCAAGCTCGGACTCTCGAGTCTTTGAGTCACACTCCAAACTCTCATGCTTTTCCATGAGAGCCTGGAGCTCTTGCTGAACCACCGCCACCCGCGCCTCCTGCTTTTCTCGCTCTGCCCGTTCCGTGGCCGCATTACGTTCGGCCACGGACACGGCCTCCTTCAGGGTCGCCACCTCGTTCGTGGCCCCTGCAGTACCCATGTTATCCTTGTTATTTTTGTTGCAACCTAAATCCTTTTACAGAAGGTACAAGTTCAAAGTGGTGTTACTCACCTTCTTTGTCCCGAGCTGCTTCTGGCGTGGCCGAGCTCTTGCTCGGACCGCCGACTCTGCTTCAAAGCACCGACCGCAACAAGGCGGCAGAGGTCAGCAGCGCAGCCTGCAACCCATATTGACATAATTTTTAGCAACCTGCGTATATCTTTTTCAGATCCTCGGTCCGGCTTTTCTTTCCAACACCGAACCGAGCATCGGGGCTACTGTCTATGCGGTATTACATTGCATATTTTAACTTCTTACCTCAAAGCCCGATAGAAGGCTCTGCGAGCTTCGATCAGCCCGCTCTTGGCGAGCTGCACCTTCGGATCACCGCACTCATAATAGTGTGGTGTTCTTCCTCGATGGAAGCGCTGCAGCGCCCCAACAAATTACCCGGCGCCTCCGGTTGGACGGAAGCTGGCGCCACGGTCTTGCCCTTCGCTCGAAGGGCGCGGCGGACCCGGAACCACTGCGGGTTCATTGTGGAGTCGGCGCAAAGTCCGGAGGACGCCTTGTGGCGCCCGAGCCTCCCCGATGGGTCCCTTCTTGGGATCCCACCTCGGCGTCCTCGGTGCGCGGGGTGGAGGCGGTCGGGATGGAGTCTACATCCGACGGAGCCAACGACCCGCTTCGATGAAGCGGGAGATCATCACCGGCGGACTACAGGCAGCATGCGGCATCGAATGACACTATGTGACGCAGAAAAGAAATTATAAATCATTCAGAATCCGGATACTTACGATCTCGCGGAGGCTGGCCCTTGAAGGACATTCTTCCTCGCCAACGTTGATGTTGGCGGAGCTGTCCGGGAATAGTCCTTCCCTCTTGACCCTTGGCCTCCCCTGCTGGGGAAGCCTTCCTCTTCCTCTCTCCTCCTCCGGGAGAGAGTCCTCTTCCTCCTCCTCATTTTCGGGAGGAGTCCGCCCGAGTCGCCGGACACTGAAGCAGGAGCTCTTTCGAGCACCCGTGGCCTCCTTCTTGGCCTTCTTCTCCGGCACCACGTGCGGTGCGGAACCAGCAGCCTCGCTAGATGAGCGTCTCATGGATTTTTGGCATAGGAGCCGGACAGTAATCTGCTCCGCCTTCCTCATCCATCTGTCAAAGGAAAAGGGAAATTAAAACCGCATAGAGTCAAACTATGAAAAACAAGTGTCCGTAAAGGGTAGAATCACTTACCTCGTCGGCTGGCGCTGCGAGCAAAATCCGCGATCTTGATCGCGGATGCGAAACCAGCGCCTTGAACAGCACCTTCCAGCGCTTTCAGACGTCGTGTCGAAGAGCTTGCTTTCGGCGCTGGTGCTGTTCCGGATCGAACTCCACAGATTGAATGCCGCTCTTGGCATGGGAGTATCCGCGGACGAGCATGACTTGGACCACGTTAACCAGCCTGAGCTTCTTCACCAGCTTCTTGATACAGTGCTTGAGTCCCGTCGGCTCCTTGAACTACCCCACAACAAGCCCTTCTCTTTCCGGAGGTGAGCTGCGTGGGGATACCAGATCTAAACTCGGGGCCGCCGCCCATTTAGGGTCACGCGGCTCGGTGATATAGAACCACCCCGATTGCCACCCTTGATAGATTCCACGAAGGCCCCTTGAACTAAAGGACGTTGGGCATCTTGCCCAACATGGCGCCTCCGCACTCCGCTTGAGTGCCCTTCACTACCTTCGCTTGACGTTGAAGGTCTTGAGCCACAAGTCAAGTGGGGCTGGATGCAGAGGAAGGCCTCGCACCACGACGATAAACGCCGAGATGTTGAGGATGAAGTTGGCGCCGGATCATGGAAATCCAGGCCGTAGTAGAACATGAGCCCCGGACAAAGGGGTGAAGTGGAAAGCCCAGTCAGCGGAGGAAGTGGGAAGGAAAACGACCCTCTCATGGGGCCAGGGGTGGGGATGAGCTGCCCCTCGTCGGGCAGCCGGTGCGCTGTGATGTCATTTGGAGAGGTATCCGCGCCCAAGAAGTTTGGCGATTGCTCCTCCTTGACGGTGGAGGCCAACCATTTACCTCCGCCCGGACATGGTCGGAGAAGGTTGAGACGAGATTGCGAACTT
This sequence comes from Aegilops longissima, assembly GCA_021605205.1. Classification (NCBI taxonomy): domain Eukaryota; kingdom Viridiplantae; phylum Streptophyta; class Magnoliopsida; order Poales; family Poaceae; genus Aegilops; species Aegilops longissima. The sequence continues at coordinate 600,729,109 of CM038677.1, read as the reverse complement.
GGGCGCTGGAGCTCGAAAAGCGGAGATGGATAAGCAAAGGAGGAAGAAGGCGAGGTGAGAAGGTGAATCCTTATCCCTTATATGGGCGGGCGAAGTCTTACGCGCCCCCACCGCCTGGTAAAACTCGCTTATCTCCCAAGCGTCACCATCAATGGCGCGGTTGGGTTACCCATGTCCGTATTGATGAGAATCCCGGATTAAGGGGAAACACGATCTTTGCTTCGACAAAGACGTGCCAAGGAAACCGCCTCGCTAAATGCGCTAAGGTGGTAAAGTAAAAAACAATTCGAGTAATGGCTTGGTAGTGGTGTGACGTCATGCCACAGAAAACGTCAGCAGATTGAACTTGTGTATATATTATTATTCTCTCTAGAGTGGAATGTGGAATTTATTTTGCAGAGCCGGACACTATCCTGGTGTTCACAATCTTCTATCATTTGGAGGAGGAACCCGCCTTGCAATGCCAAGCAATATCTACCGGACTTATCGTCATTGAAGCCTGGTTCAGAGGGCTACCGAGGAGTCTGGATTAGGGGTGTCGGATAGCGGACTACCATCATCAGCCGAACTATCATTGGCGGACTATCATCATCGACCGGACTCCAAGACTATGAAGATACAAGATTGAAGACTTCTCCCCGTGTCCGGATGGGACTTTCCTTGGCGTGGAAGGCAAGCTTGGCGATACGGATATGTAGATCTCCTACCATTGTAACCGACTCTATGTAACCCTAGCCCTCTCCGGTGTCTATATAAACCGGATGGCTCTAGTCCGTAGGACTATCAACATCAACAACCCTTACAATCATACCATAGGCTAGCTTCTAGGGTTTAGCCTCCTTGATCTCGTGGTAGATCCACTCTTGTAAACATCCACAATATCAATATCAATCGAGCAGGACGTAGGGTTTTACCTCCATCAAGAGGGCCCGAACCTGGGTAAAACATCGTGTCCCTTGTCTCCTGTTACCATCCGCCTAGACGCACAGTTCGGGACCCCCTACCCGAGATCCGCCGGTTTTGACACCGACAAGGAGCGTCGTGTCATCTTGACGCAATCGCTCTTGCTCAAGCTCATCATAAGCGAGCACTCGAGGTGACCCGTATATGAGTTCCGTGGGCAGAACTGGTTCTGCCCTGTAAACCAGGGCAAAGGGTGTCTGGCCGGTGGCTCGATTTGTCGTTGTTCTGATCGACCAAAGAACCGCCGGCAACTCGTCAATCCAGCGCCTTCCACTCTTGCGCAGCCTGTCGAAAGTCTTCGTTCTTAAGCCTCGCAGGACTTCAGCATTTTCTCTCTCCGCTTGGCCGTTGCTCCGTGGATGTGCCACGGAAGCAAAACGGACCTTGCTGCCGAGATCCTCAATGTATTGCATGAAGGCATGGCTTGTGAACTACGTGCCGTTGTTGGTGATGATCCTGTTGGGCACCCCAAAATGGCGCACTAGTCCCTTGAAGAACTTGATGGCTGACTGCGCTGTCACCTTCCTCATTGCTTCCACCTCCGCCACTTTGTGAACTTGTTGATTCTGACGCATAAGTACTCAAAGCCCCGACAAGACGGGGAAAGGGCCCAATATGTCGAGCCCCCAGACCAAGAAGGGCCAGGAGAGAGGGATAGTTTGAAGGGCTTGAGCTGGTTGATGGAGCTTCTTCGAATGGAACTGGCACGCTTCACACTTGGTTACTAGTGCCATCGCATCCTGGAGGGCGGTGGGCCAGAAGAAACCTTGCCGGAAAGCCTTGCCGGCAAGGGCCCTCGACCCTATGTGGGAGCCACATATGCCTCCATGTATCTCTGCCAACAGCTTTAGTCCTTCCTCCCTGGAGATGCACTTCAAATTCACCCCATTCAGTCTTCTCCTGTATAGTTCGTTATCAACAAACTGGTACATGGCAGACCGGCGGGCTACTCTTTCCGCCTCTTCCTGCTCCTCAGGAAGCTCTCCTTTCTGAAGGAATCGGACGGTGTGTTGTGCCCATGCCGGAGCCTGTGGCTCGACGACAAGGACCAAAGGCATTTCTTCTGCTACGGGAGCGGCCGCCTCCATGGCCATGACCTGAGGTCCTGCCGGAGTTGGTCGCCCCGTGGCAGGATCGGCATCCACGACAACATCTTCGCCGGCGGCTCCGGGGAGCTCGGTGGGGAAGTACTTGCCGGGGCCTAGCTTCCTCCGCTTGTTCTGCCCGGTCGACGGCTCAACGGATGGCTGAGTTAACTGAAGCACAAAAGTACCTGGTTCCACAGGTAGCTTGAGGGCAGCGCTTTGACAGGTAGTCGGCGATGTCGTTCTCCGCCCGAGGGACATGCTCCGCTTGTATACCGTCAAGGCGTTCCTCTAACCTCATCTACGCAAGCTTGCATCAACGGGCTTTGATAATCTTTGTTGATCTGCCTGGCGACAAGATGTGAGTCGCCCCTGACGATGAGCTTTTTAACTCCGAGGTCTGCCGCGATCCTGAGACCGGCAAGCAAACCCTCGTACTCGGCGGTGTTGTTGGTTGACATCTCCCGGGGGAAGTGCATCTCGATGACGTACTTGAGGTGCTCTCCGGTGGGTGCGACAAGCAGCACACCAGCGCCGGCGCCTTGCAGCGAGAAGGCACCATCAAAATACATGATTCAGTTGCGACTCGTTTCCTTGCCGGGGAGAGTGGTCTCTTGTACCTCTTCGTCGGGCGTCGAGGTCCATTCTGCAACAAACTCCGCCAAGACTCTGCTCTGAATCGTCGAGGTACTTTCGAACTTTAAACCAAAGCTTGACAGCTCGAGGGCCCATTCCACGATCCTCCCCGTTGCATCTGGGTTATGCAATATCCGTTGCAATGGGAGGCAGGTGACCACCATGATCTCATGCGCTTGGAAGTAATGGCGCAGCTTCCTCGAAGCCATAAGGAGGCCAAGAGCAGCTTTTGCACACTGAGTACCTCAACCTAGCCTCGCAAAAGGGAGCCGACGGCAAACTGGTGCTGCACCATTTTCTTCTTCTGCGCTTCTTCACCTGGTCGCGTGGGTCCCGTCGCACGGGCGCCATTCTTGCCGGGGCCGAGCCTTGCTGGGGACTCAGTCTTGCCGGGGCTGGGCCATGCTGGGGAGGGTTCCGGCCCGCCAACCGTCGACTCTGCCGCCGCTGCTGTCTCCTCATCAACTTCTCTCTGCACCACTAGTGCGGCGCTAACCACCTGATTCGTTGCCGCTAGGTAAAGCAACAACGGTTCTTGTGGTTTGGGCGCAACCAGCACTAGGGTAGAGGAGAGATATTTCTTCAAATCTTGCAGCGCTGCCTCGACCTCTGGGGTCCACTCCATCGGCCCTGCTTTCTTCAAGATCTTGAAAAAAGGAAGGGCACGCTCCGCGGACTTGGAGATGAACCGGCTCGTGGCAGCAACGTAGCCAGTGAGCCGACAAACGTCCTTGATCCGTTTGGGTGCCTCAATCTGCTCGATAGCCTTGAACTTATCCGGGTTTGCTTCAATCCCGTGCTGGGACACAAAGAACCCGAGAAGCTTGCCGGACGGGACGCCAAAGACACTTCTCAGGGTTCAATTTGAGGTTGATCTTGCGCAGGTTCCCAAATGTTTCCTCCAGATCTTGCACGAGCGTTGCTTTGTCCTTGGTTTTGACCACTATGTCATCCATATAAGCTTCCATATTTCTATGTAGCTGGGGCTCAAAACCAATTCAGACTGCTCTTGCAAAGGTCGAGCCAGCACTCTTCAACCCGAAAGGCATCCGTAAAAAGCAATACGTACCACATGGGGTGATGAATGATGTCTTTTACTCGTCTTCCTTTGTCATGAAGATCTGGTGGTATCCTAAGTAGGCGTCCAGGAACGATAAGAGGTCACACCCAGCCGTGGAGTCAACAATCTGGTCAATGCGCGGCAACGGGAAAGGATCCTTTGGGCAGGCCTTTTTGATGTCTGTGTAATCAATACATAGCCTCCATTTACCATTTGCCTTGCGCACCACTACCGGATTGGCCAACCACGTTGGATGGAGTACTCCTATCACCAAACCTGCCGCCTCTAGCTTTCTGATTTCCTCCGTGATGAACTCCTGCCTCTCCAGAGCTTGCTTCCTGACCTTCTGCTTGACGGTCCGCGCATGAGGACAGACAGCAAGGTGGTGGTCAATCACCTCCCTGGGAACGCCGGGGATGTCGGAGGCTTGCCATGCAAACACATCGACATACGCCCGCAGGAAGGCGACGAGCTCGCTTTCCTATTTGCCGTCGAGGGTGGAGCTTATGGTAAAAACTCCCCCCGCACCATCCTCCTTGACGGGCACCTTCTTGGTCTCTGGTGGCGTGGCTCCGGCTTCTTGCTCTTGCCGGCGGAGCTCTCTGGCACGTCCTCAACGGGAGCGCAACACTCCGAAGAGGTGCGCTTGCCGAAGTGGGTGCTAGGAGTCTCGCTAGTCTTCTTCCCCCCCAGGGGCTCCGTCAGCAGGAGCAGGTACCTTAGCGGCAGCTGCTGCAGCCGCTTCCCGGTAGAGTTGTTTGGCGCAGATCAACGCATCTTTCTTGTTGGAGGGGACGGTGATGATGTTCATCGGCCCGGGCATCTTCAGCATGTTGTAGGCGTAGTGTGAAGCCGCCATGAACTTGGCCAGTGCCGGGCGGCCGAGGATCCCGTTGTAACGCAAGGGGATGTCGGCTACATCAAAAACAATCCTCTCCGTCCTGTGGTTCAGCTCGCCTCCGAATATCACGGGCAGCGTGATCTTTCCCTTTGGCTGGCTCCTCCCTGGGTTAACCCCTTGGAACGTACCCATCTCCTCAAGGTCTCCATCAGGGATCTGCAGCCTTCTGACCACAACGGGCGAGATCAAGTTCAGGCCGGCCCCGCCGTCTACCAACATCTTTGTCACCTTGAGGTTGCGGATTGTTGGCGAAACCAACAACGGCAAGCACCCGACCGCAGTAGTGCGGTCAGGGTGGTCCTCGGTGTCTAAGATGATGGGCGTGCTGGACCATTTCAGCGGCTTTCATGCGTCAAACGATGGCTCCACCACTGGGATCTCACGCGCCCACTGCTTGAGTTGGCAGTGGGATGTATGCAGCGAGGCGCCACCATCGACGCACATGGCCTCTGTGGCTTTCTGAAACTCATGGTCACCGGACTCGTCGTCCTCGTCATGATCATCGTCTTCCTGCTTCTTGTCGCAGCCCCGGCGGGCCTCTCTTGCTGATTATCCTTGCCGTGGCGGCCTCCTTGGCCGCCATGTTTCTTGCCAGATCCTTCAGCACCGCTCATACTCGGCTTTCTGTTTCTCGGCGAGCAGCTCTACCTGCCGGCAGTTCTGGAGAGCATGGCCCTTGGTGCGGTGGATCTTGCAGTACTACTTGTCGGAGCCTCCTGGCTTGTCGGCAGCCGCCAAGGCCCGGCAAGCATCACACCCGGCAGCTTCCTTGCCAGGGTCGCTCGCCTTGGTCTTCTTGGTGGTGTCGGTGTCGTCGGATCCCTCAACGGCAAGCACGGCCTTGCTCTTGCACTTCCTGTTGCGACGTCGGCCCTTCTTTGCTGGGGTGGCGGTGTCACCAGTGGAGTCGGTTTCCGCGCCGGCATATTCGCCAGGGTACTTCCTTCCCTCCTCAGCACGAGCGCATCGATCGGCCAGAACATAGAGCTCGAACACATCCTTAATTTTGTTCATCGCCAGTTCTTCACGCATATTGCGATTACGCACGTTCTGATGGAACACACTGATCACGGCGGCGGGATGAACATCGGGGATGTTGTACTGCACACGGCTGAACCTTTGGATGTACTTGCGCAGGTTTTCTCCTTCCTTCTGGGGGATGATGTGTAAATCACTCGCCTGGCCATGAGCTTGGTGACCTCCGGTAAAGGCAACAACAAACTCATGGCACAGATCCGCCCAAGAAGAGATGGAATCCACCGGAAAGTGCATCGACCATGACATAACATTAGGCTTGAGTGTCAACGGGAAGCAGTTGGCAAGCACCTTATCGTCACGGGCCCCAACAGCTTGCATCGCGATGGTGTAGATGCTGAGGAACTCTGACAGGTGATTCTTGCCGTTGTACTTCTCGCCAACGTCGGGTTTGAACGTACGGTGGGAGGGCCACTGGAACTGCCGTAGCTCATGGGTGAAGGCCGGACAACCCACCTCGTAAGGTAGGCCACTATAGCCTCCCGGCGCTGGGTGGTCCGTAGAGGGCCCTGCCCGCCTGTCCGACTGGTGGTGCGCGTCACGTCGGTGCTCGATTGTAGTTCGAGCATCCTCATGAGCCTGCTCTCGAAGGACTTGGCGCTGATCATGGTTGGTTCGCGGGTCAGACGACACGATGGAGATATCATCACGAGCGTCACCGCGACGGGCCGACACCCGGGGCGGCCGGGATGGAGGTGGGGAGTACACCGTGGCCGCGTCGCCTCCAGCACAGTCTCCGCTGGCATGCGGTGGGCCTGCGGAGCGACGACCTACAGGTCCCGTCGGCCGCAACTCATCGTTGTTGGCGATGCCGACGAGGCTCCGGATGGTGGCCTTCCATTCGTCGAGCTTTTCCGCGGCGGAAGGAAAATCGAGGAGCAGATGCGCGCGTGCTAGGGCTTCCGCTGGCGTGGGCGGCGACGAAAGCTGGGTGGACCGCGATGCGCCTCGACTTCTAACCATGTTAGAAGGAGCCGCGTCACAGCTCCGCAGCCGTTCTCCACCTCCATCAGCACCTCGGTGTGTATGCTGGCCCTCTTCTTCACGTGGTAGGCGCACATGGCTCTTCCCAGGGCGGTGCGCAGGGCCACCAATAGGGTGGCGCTGCTCATCATGCACAACCTGGGAAGAGCGCACCATGGGCACTGGTGTTAGCGTTTTGGAGGTCGCCGCGCCGCCGTCTGGCGGAATGACGGCGCCCCTGGAGGGCCCCGCGCCGCCTGCGGGGGGCCCGACTCCACCTCTGGAGCCCGCAACTGGTGGCTCGTCGCCGGATGCGCGAACGACGCCACTCGCCAGGCCTGGACCATCAGGGTGATGTGGATGTTCATGGGCCGCACCACGGGTTCTCTCTGCAACTAGCCCGCTTCCGGTCCGCGCCGGTACCAATCCGGTCCCGGACGAACCGATCGCCGTGGTCGTCTTCTTCTTAGGAGCCATGGCGACGAAGAACTGCTAGGTCGACTGCTAGACCTGATTCTCACAATTGCGCCCACTACCTGGCGCGCCAAAGATGTCGGTGGGAAACGACACCTATGGGATTACTGGAATCCCTTCTACGGTTGCGGGGCACAGGGATCATGAGAAGAGTAGGACTAGTAGACAACACAAAGGGATTTTACCCAGGTTCGGGCCGCAAAGATGCGTAAAACCCTACGATCCTGCTTTGGTGGATGCATTTAGTGTTCTTGAGCTCTCGAACTAGCTCTAGGTGCTGAGAGGTTCGAAAGAGCCGAATCCTTTCTCTGCGTGCCATGGGCCTCCTTTTATAGGCGAAAGGGGCTGCCACAGTGGCACACATGAGGTGGAAAGTGCTACAGCGTCGCGAGTTTATCGCTAGTATTACAGGACAAGACGCATTTAATGCGAGGCTTAGGTGTCCCTTCGCTTTATTGGGGACGGGGGCGAGGCCCGTCCCGTCCGTCGCCGCTCCTCCTCGCTTCGACACGCGCCCTAGCCAGCGACGCATGCGGTGCCATGTAGGCAGGCAGGCAGCTGAGGTGGCGCGGTGGTGGAGCCTCCACGAAGGATTGCATGCTGCCACGCAGGTGCCTGCTCAGCTGGTTGGGTTGGCAGCTGCATGCAAATGGTGGCGAAGACTTAGCTGGCGCGGGCCTGGCAGTGGCCCTGCCGGTGTGCCTGGCGGGGGCCTTGCCGGGTGGCCTGGCAAGGGTCTTGCCGTGCCGTGTAGGCGTCCCCGGCAAGGATCTTGCCGGGGATCTTGTGGGTTTCTTCGGTGAGGATGATTGCCTTCCTTTCCTCACTTGATCTTGATTATTCTTTGTCTTCACAAAGATCTGCATGCCACCATGGAAGTGCCTCCCGAGCCCTGTCCCAATGCGTTTGTTGAGCGTTGGTGGGCTCAAGGGTGGCTCGCTCGGCTGGCGTGGGTGAGCTGCCCCGGCAAGGGTCTTGCCGGGGCCGCTGAGGCTGCCCTGGCAAGGGTCCTTGCCGGGAAAACCTGCTTCGCCGATCTGATCCTTGTGGCCTTGGTCCTTGTCGTTGCTTTATTTGTCTTGTGCCTTCGGCTTCCCTCCGGCTTCCCTTTCCTACTCTGTTATGCATGGTCGTGGCGGGCGGCTGCCCGTGCACAAGTAAAGGGGTCAAAAGGAGAGCCCCTACTTTTGTACACCGACATATTCGGACACTGGAATGGTTCTAGAGTGATTCGGGTATTTTACGGACTACCGGGAGGTTACCTGAACCCCCTAGGGAAGTAGTGGGCCTTCATGGGCCGTAGTGGAAAGGAGAGGAGGGACACAAGGGTGCCCCCCATGGCAAGTCCGAATTGGACTAGGGAGGGGGCGCCCCCCTCTTTCCTTCTCCCTCTCTTCCTCCTTCCCTCTCTCCCCCTCTTGGAAAAGGAAGGGGAGTCCAACTAGGATTGGGAGTCCTAGTTGGACTCCCCCTATGGCGCGCCCCTCCTAGCCGCCGGCCTCCTCCTCTCCCTCCTTTATATACGTGGCCAGGGGGCACCCCAAAGCACAACAGACAATCTCTTAGCCGTGTGTGGTGCCCCCTCCACAGTTTAACACCTCGTTTATATCGTCGTAGTGCTTAGGCGAAGCCCTGCACCGGTAACTTCATCATCATTGTCGCCACACCGTCGTGCTTACGGAACTCTCCCTTGTCCTCAACTGGATCAAGAGCACGAGGGACGTCATCATGCTGAACGTGTGCCGAACACGGAGGTGCCGTACGTTCGGTACTTGGATCGGTTGGATCGTGAAGACGTTCGACTACATCAACCGCGTTACTAAAGGCTTCCGCTTTCGGTCTACGAGGGTACATGGACACACTCTCCCGTCTCGTTGCTATGCATCTCCTAGATAGATCTTGCGTCATCGTAGGAATTTTTTTGAATTACTACATCCCCAACAATGGCATCCAAGCCAGGTCTATGCGTAGATGATATATGCACGAGTAGAACACAAAGAGCTGCGGGTGATAATAGTCATACTGCTTACCACCAACGTCTTACTTTGATTCGGTGGTATTGTTGGATGAAGCATCCCGGACCGACATTAGATGACTGCGTTCATGAGACTGGTTCTACCAACGTGCTTCGCACACAGGTGGCTAGTGGGTGTCTGTTTCTCCAACTTTAGTTGAATCGAGTTTGACTACGGCCGATCCTTGTTGAAGGTTAAAACAACACACTTGACAAAAAAATCGTTGTGGTTTTGATGCGTAGGCAAGAACGGTTCTTTCTAGAAGCCCGTAGTAGCCACGTAAAACTTGCAACAACAAAGTAGAGGATGTCTAACTTGTTTTTGCAGGGCTTGTTGTGATGTGATATGGTCAAGACATGATGTGATATAAATTGTTGTATGAGATTATCATGTTTTGTAACAGAGTTATCGGCAACTGGCAGGAGCCATATGGTCGTCGCTTTATTGTATGAAATGCAATCGCCATGTAATTGCTTTAATTTATCACTAAGCGGTAGCGATAGTCATAGTAGCAATAGTTGGCGAGACGACAACGATGCTATGATGGAGTTCAAGGTGTCAAGCCGGTGATAATGGAGATCATGACGATGCTTCGGTGATGGAGATCATGAGCACACGATGATACCATGTCACATATTTTGATTGCATGTGATGTTTATCTTTTATACATCTTATTTTGCTTAGTACGACGGTAGCATTATAAGATGATGCCTCACTAAATTTCAAGGTATAAGTTTTCTCCCTAAGTATGCACCATTGCTACAGTTCGTCGTGCCGAGACACCACGTGATGATCGGGTGTGATAAGCTCTACGTTCACATACAACGGGTGCAAGCCAGTTTTACAAGTGCAGAATACTCGGGTTAAACTTGACGAGCCTAGCATGTGCAGATATGGCCTCGGAACACTAAGACCGAAAGGTCGAACGTGAATCATATAGTAGATATGATCAACATATTGATGTTCACCATTGAAAACTACTCCATCTCACGTGATGATCAGACATGGTTTAGTTGATTTGGATCACGTGATCATTTAGATGACTAGAGGGATGTCTATCTAAGTGGGATTTCTTAAGTAATATGATTAATTGAACTTTAATTTATCATGAACTTAGTCCTAATAGTTTTTTGCATGTCTAAGATGTTGTAGATCAATGGCCCGTGCTACCGTTCCCTTGAATTTTAATGCGTTCCTAGAGAAAGCTAAGTTGAAAGATGATGGTAGCAATTACACGGACTGGGTCCGTAACTTGAGGATTATCCTCATTGCTGCACAGAAGAATTACGTCCTGGAAGCACCGCTAGGTGCAAGGCCTGCTGCTGGAGCAACCGTGGACATTATGAACGTCTGGCAGAGCAAAGCTGATGACTACTCGATAATTCAGTGTGCCATGGTTTACGGCTTAGAATCGGGACTTCAAAGACGTTTTGAACGTCATGGAGCATATGAGATGTTCCAAGAGTTGAAGTTAATATTTCAAGCAAATGCCCGAGTTGAGAGATATGAAGTCTCCAACAAGTTCTATAGCTGCAAAATGGAGGAGAATAGTTCTGTCAGTGAACACATACTCAGATTGTATGGGTACCATAACCACTTGACTCAACTGGGAGTTAATCTTCCTGATGATAGTGTCATTGATAGAGTTCTTCAATCACTGCCACCAAGCTATAAAGGCTTCGTGATGAACTATAATATGCAAGCGATGCCGAAAATGATTCCCGAGCTCTTCGCAATACTAAAGGCTGCGGAGGTAGAAATCAAGAAGGAGCATCAAGTGTTGATGGTTAACAAAACCACTAGTTTCAAGAAAAAGGGCAAAGGGAAGAAGGGGAACTTCAAGAAGAATAGCAAGCAAGTTGCTACTCCCGGGAAGAAGCCCAAGTCTGGACCTAAGCCTGAAACTGAGTGCTTCTACTACAAAGGGACATGTCACTGGAAGCGGAACTGCCCTAGGTGATTGGCGGATAAGAAGGATGGAAAAGTGAAACGTATATTTGATATACATGTTATTGATGTGTACCTTACTAATGCTCGTAGTAGCGCCTTGGTATTTTATACTGGTTTTGTTGCTCATATTTGCAACTCAGAACAGGGGCTACAGATTAAACAAAGATTGGCTAAGGACGAGGTGACTATGCGCGTCAGAAATGGTTCCAAGGTCGATGTGATCGTCGTCGGCACGCTACCTCTAAATCTACCTTCGGGATTAGTTTTAGACATGAATAATTGTTATTTGGTGCCAGCGTTGAGCAAGAACATTATACCGATGTATGCGGTCCAATGAGTGTTGAGGCTCGTGGCGGGTATCGTTATTTTCTAACCTTCACAGATGATTTGAGCAGATATAGGTGTATCTACTTAATGAAACATAAGTCTGAAATGTTTGAAGAGTTTAAAGAATTTCAGAGTGAAGTGGAAAATCATCATAACAAGAAAATAAAGTTTCTACGATCTGATCGTGGAGGCGAATATTTGAGTTACGAGTTTGATCTTCATTTGAAACAATGTGGAATAGTTCCGCAACTCACGCCACCTGGAACACCACAACGTAATGGTGTGTCCGAACGTCGTAACCGTACTTTATTGGATACGATGCGATCTATGATGTCTCTTACTAATTTACCACTATCGTTTTGGGGTTATGCTTTAGAGACGGCTGCATTCACTTTAAATAGGGCAGCATCGAGATACGTTGAGATGATACCATATGAACCGTGGTTTGGAAAGAAACCCAAGTTGTCGTTTCTTAAAGTTTGGGGCTGCGATGCTTATGTGAAAAAGCTTCAACCTGATAAGCTCGAACCCAAATCGGAGAAGGCGTCTTCATAGGATACCCAAAGGAAACTGTTGGGTACACCTTCTATCACAGATCCGAAGGCAAGATATTCGTTGCTAAGAATGGATCCTTTCTAGAGAAGGAGTTTCTCTCGAAAGAAGTGAGTGGGAGGAAAGTAGAACTTAATGAGGTAATTGTACCTTCTCTCGAATCAGAAAATAGTTCATCACAGAAATTAGTTCCAGTGATTCCTACACCAATTAGTGAGGAAGCTAATGATGATGATCATGAAACTTCAAATCAAGTTACTACCGAACCTCGTAGGTCATCCAGAGTACGGTCCACACAAGAGTGGTATGGTAATCCTGTTCTGGAAGTCATGTTACTAGACCATGATGAACCTACGAACTATGAGGAAGCGACGATGAGCCTAGATTCTGTGAAATGGCTTGAGGCCATGAAATCTGAGATGGGATCCATGTATGAAACAAAGTGTGGACTTCGGTGAACTTGCCAGATGATCGGCAAGCCATAGAAAATAAATGGATCTTCAAGAAGAAGACTGACGCTGACGGTAATGTTACTGTCTACAAAGCTCGACTTGTTGCGAAAGGTTTTCGACAAGTTCAAGGAGTTGACTATGATGAGACCTTCTCACCCGTAGCGATGCTTAAGTCTTTCCGAATCATGTTAGCAGTTGCCGCATTTTATGATTATGAAATTTGGCAAATGGATGTCAAAACTGCATTCCTTAATGGATTTCTTAAAGAAGAGTTGTATATGATTCAACCAGAAGGTTTTGTCGATCCAAAGGGTACTAACAAAGTGTGCAAGCTCCATTGATCCATTTATGGACTGGTGCAAGCCTCTTGGAGTTGGAATATACGCCTTTATATTGTGATAAAAGCATATGGTTTATACAGACTTTTGGAGAAGCCTGTATTTACAAGAAAGTGAGTGGGAGCTCTGTAGCATTTCTAATATTATATGTGGATGACATATTTTTGATTGGAAATAATACAGAATTTCTGAATAGCATAAAAGGATACTTGAATAAGGATTTTTCAATGAAAGACCTCGGTGAAGCTGCTTACATATTGGGCATCAAGATCTATAGAGATAGATCAAGACGCTTAATTGGACTTTCACAAAGCACATACCTTGATAAAGTTTTGAAGAAGTTCAAAATGGATCATTCAAAGAAAGGGTTCTTTCCTGTGTTACAAGGTGTGCAATTGAGTGAGACTCAATGCCCGACCATGATACGTCCATTTTGCATCATGCTTTTATATCGATATTTATTGGATTATGGGTTGTTACTACACATTATGTCACAATACTTATGCCTTTTCTCTCTTATTTTACAAGGTTTACATGAAGAGGGAGAATGCCGGCAGCGGGAATTCTGCGTTGGAAAAGGAGAAAATATTATAGACCTATTCTGCACAACTCCAAAAGTCCTGAAACTCCATGAAAGTCAGTTTTGGAATATATTAAAAATATTGGGCGAAGAAAGCACCAGAGGGGGGCCACCCACTGTCCACGAGGGTGGAGGGCGCGCCCCTGCCTCGTGGGCCACCTGGCAGCCCCCCGATGCCCATCTTCTGGTATATGGTGTCTTTTACCCTGGAAAAAATCATAAGGAAGCTTTCGGGACGAAGCGCCGCTGTCTAGAGGCGGAGCCTAGGCGGAACCAATTGATAACCCACAAGTATAGGGGATCAATTGTAGCCTCTTTCGATAAGTAAGAGTGTCGAACCCAACGAGGAGCTAAAGGTAGAACAAATATTCCCTCAAGTTCTATCGACCACCGATACAACTCTACGCACGCTTGACGTTTGCTTTACCTAGAACAAGTATGAAACTAGAAGTACTTTGTAGGTGTGATAGGATAGGTTTGCAAGAATATAAAGAGAACGTAAATAAAAGCTAGGGGCTGTTTAGATAAAGAAGCAATAAAGTAAATATAGCGAGTGTGGAAAAGTGGTGGTAGGAGTTGTGAAATTGTCCCTAAGCAATTGACTACGTTACTAGACCGATAGCAAGTTTTATGTGGGAGAGGCATAAGCTAACATACTTTCTCTTCTTGGATTATATGCACTTATGATTGGAACTCTAGCAAGCATACGCAACTACTAAAGATCATTAAGGTAAAACCCAACCATAGCATTAAAGCATCAAGTCCCCTTTATCCCATACGCCACAACCCCCTTACTCGGGTTTATGCTTCTGTCACTCAAGCAACACACTATAAGCGAAGCATGAACATATTGCAACACCCTACAGCGGGAATCCCTCACGCTTGCGCGACACGGAGGGAACAATAGGAAAGCAACATAACCACAAGAAAATTAAACCAATCATAGCAATTCATCAATCACCAATAGGACAACGAAAATCTACTCAGACATCATAGGATGGCAACACATCATTGGATAATAATATGAAGCATAAAGCACCATGTTCAAGTAGAGGGTATAGCGGGTTGCGGGAGAGTGGACCGCTGAATATAGATGGGGGAAGGTGATGGAGATGTTGGTGAAGATGGCGGAGGTGTTGGTGTAGATCGCGGTGATGATGATGGCCCCGACGCTGCTCCGCGCCATCGAAGCAAGGGGAGAGAGCCCCCCTTCTTCTTCTTCTTCTTCTTCCTTGACCTTCTCCCTAGATGGGAGAAGGGTTTCCCCTCTGGTCCAAGGTATCCATGGCGTGGGAAGGGCGAGAGCCCCTCCGAGATTGGATCTATCTCTCTGTCTCTCTCTGTTTCTGCGTTCTCGGATTCTGCCCTTTCACCGTTTCTTATATATCCGGAGATCCGTAACTCCGATTGGATTGAAACCTTCGCCAAGATTTTTCTCCGAAAATTAGCTTTATTCCGGCCAAAGAAGAGCAGCAACCACCTTACGGGGTGCCCATGAGGGTCAGGGGCGCGCCTGCCCCCCTGGGGCGTGCCCCCTGCCTCGTGGCCCCCTCGGGCACCGCCTCATGTTGATTCTTCTCCCCAAAAATAACAAATATTCCAAAAATATTCTCCTTCCGTTTTTATCCCGTTTGGACTCCGTTTGATATGGGGTTTCTGCGAAACATAAAATATGCAACAAACAGGAACTAGCACTGGGCACTGGATCAATATGTTAGTCCCAAAAATAGTATAAAAAGTTGCCAAAAGTATATGAAAGTTGAATAATATTGGCATGGAACAATCAAAAATTATAGATACGACGGAGACGTATCAGCATCCCCAAGCTTAATTCCTACTCGTCCTCGAGTAGGTAAATGATAAAAAAGATAATTTTTGATGTGGAATGCTACCTAGCATAATCTTGATCATGTGATCTAATCATGGCATGAATATTAATACACGAGTGATTCAAGGCAATAGTCTATCATTTGACATAAAAACAATAAGACTTCAAGCATACTAATAAAGTAATCATGTATTTTCAAAATAACATGGCCAAAGAAAGTTATCCCTACAAAATCATATAGTCTGGCTATGCTCCATCTTCACCACACAAAATATTCAAATCATGTACAACCCTGATGACAAGCCAAGCAATTGTTTCATACTTTTGACGTTCTCAAACCTTTTCAACTTTCACGCAATACATGAGCGTGAGCCATGTACATAGCACTATAGGTGGAATATAATATGATGATGGAGGTTGTGTGGAGAAGACAAAAAGGGAGAAAGTCTCACATCGACGCGGCTAATCAACGGGCTATGGAGATGCCCATCAAGTGATGTCAGTGCAAGGAGTAGGGATTGCCATGCAACGGATGCACTAAGAGCTATAAGTGTATGAAAGCTTAAACTGAAAACTAAGTGGGCGTGCATCCAACTTGCTTGCTCATGAAGACCTAGGGCATTTGAGGAAGCCCATCATGGAAATATACAAGCCAAGTTATATAATGAAAAATTCCCACTAGTATATGAAAGTGAAAGCATAGGAGACTCTCTCTATGAAGAACATGGTGCTACTTTGAAGCACAAGTGTGGTAAAAGGATAGTAACATTGCCCCTTCTCTCTTTTTCTCTCATTTTTTATTTTTTTTTATTTTTTTGGTGGGCTTCTTTGGCCTCTTTTTTTATTTGGGATTCTTTGGCCTCTTTTATTTTGATAACCTCACATGGGACAATGTTCTAATAATGATGATCATCACACTTCTATTTACTTACAACTCGATATTACAACTCGATACTAGAACAAAGATATGACTCTATATGAATGCCTCCGGCGGTGTACTGGGATGTGCAATGATCTAGCGTAGCAATGACACCAAAAAACGGACAAGCCATGAAAACATCATGCTAGCTATCTTACGATCATGCAAAGTAATATGAGAATAAATGATCAAGTCATGTATATGATGATGATGAAAGTTGCATGGCAATATATCTCGGAATGGCTATGGAAATGCCATGATAGGTAGGTATGGTGGCTGTTTTGAGGAAGATATAAGGAGGCTTATGTGTGACAGAGCGTATCATATCATGGGGTTTGGATGCACCGGCGAAGTTTGCACCAACTCTCGAAGTGAGAAAGGGCAATGCACGGTATCGAAGAGGCTAGCAATGATGGAAGGGTGAGAGTGCGTATAATCCATGGACTCAACATTAGTCATAAAGAACTCACATACTTATTGGAAAAATCTATTAGTCATCGAAACAAAGTACTACGCGCATGCTCCTAGGGGGATAGATTGGTAGGAAAATACCATCGCTTGTCCCCAACCGCCACTCATAAGGAAGACAATCAATAAATAAATCATGCTCCGACTTCGTCACATAACGGTTCACCATACGTGCATGCTTCGGGAATGACAAACCTCAACACAAGTATTTATACTAATCCACAACTACCCACTAGCATGACTCTAATATCACCACCTTTATATCGCAAAACTTATGCAAGGAATCAAGCATATCATATTCAGCGATCTACAAGTTTTATGTAGGATTTTATGACTAACCATGTGAATAACCAGTTCCTGTCATCTCTCTAAATAGATATAAGTGAAGCAAAAGAGTTTAATTATTTCTACAAAAGATATGCCCATGCTCTAACAAATATAAGTGAAGTAAAATAACATTCTACAAATGACGGTTTTCTATGTGAAGTGAAACAGGCAATCCAAACTTCAAATGATATAAGTGAAGCACATGAAGCATTCTATAAAGCCATACTCAAAAGATATTAGTGAAGTGCAATGAGCATTCTATAAATCAACCATGGACTATCTCATACCAGCATGGTGCATAAAAGAAAAGTGAAAACTAAATGCAAAAGACGCTCCAAGACTCGCACATATCACATAAACGAAATGAATCCGAAAACATACCGATACTTGTTGAAGAAAGAGGGGATGCGTTCCGGGGCATCCCCAAGCTTAGACGCTTGAGTCTCCTTGAATATTTACTTGGGGTGCCTTGGGCATCCCCAAGCTCGAGCTCTTGCCTCTCTTCCTTCTTCTCACATCGAGACCTTCTCGATCATCGAACACTTCATCCACACAAAACTTCAATAGAAAACTCGGTAAGATCCATTAGTATAATAAAGCAAATCACTACTCTAAGTACTGTTGCAAACCAATTCATATTTTGTTTTTTCATTGTGTCTACTGTAGTATAACTTTTTCATGGCTTAATCCACTGATATAAATTGATAGTTTCATCAAAACAAGCAAACTATGCATCAAAAACAGAATCAGTCTAAAACAGGACAGTCTGTAATAATCTGAACATTCACCATACTTCTGATACTTGAAAAAGTCTGCCAAAATTAGGAAAAATAAACAATTTGTATAGAAAGACAGTGCAAAAGAATCAGAACCATTTGACATTCTAGTAAAAAATTAAAAATCGCGCACTACAGCGGTGATGATGGAGATGTTCAAGTAGAGGGTACAGTGGGTTGCGGGAGAGTGGACCACTGAATATAGATGGGGGAAGGTGATGGAGATGTTGGTGAAGATGGCGGAGGTGTTGGTGTAGATCGCGGTGATGATGATGGCCCCCGGCGGCGTTCCGGCGCCACCGGAAGCAAGGGGGGAGAGAGCCCCCCTTCTTCTTCTTCTTCCTTGACCTTCTCCCTAGATGGGAGAAGGGTTTCCCCTCTGGTCCATGGTATCCATGGCGTGGGAGGGGCGAGAGCCCCTCCGAGATTGGATCTGTCTCTCTGTCTCTCTCTGTTTCTACGTTCTTGGATTCTGCCCTTTCACCGTTTCTTATATATCCGGAGATCCGTAATTCCGATTGGATTGAAACCTTCGCCAAGATTTTCTCCGAAAATTAGCTCTCTTGCGGCCAAAGAAGAGCAGCAACCGCCTTACGGGGTGCCCACGAGGGTCAGGGGCGCGCCCCCCTCGGGCACCGTCTCATGTTGATTCTTCTTCCCCAAAATCACAAATATTCCAAAAATATTCTGCGTCCGTTTTTATCCCGTTTGGACTCTGTTTGATATGGGGTTTCTGTGAAACATAAAACATGCAACAACTAGGAACTGGCACTGGGCACTGGATCAATATGTTAGTCCCAAAAATAGTATAAAAAGTTGCCAAAAGTATATGAAAGTTGAATAATATTGGCATGGAACAATAAAAAAATTATAGATACGACGGAGACGTATCACCAATCTAGGGCTCCGGCGGAGCTGTTCTGCCGGGGAAACATCCCTCCGGGAGGGGCAAATCGTCGCCATCATCATCACCATCGATCCTCTCACCAAGAGTGGGTCCATCTCCATCAACATCTTCACCAGCACCATCTCCTCTCAAACCCTAGTTCACCTCTTGTATCCGATCTTTGTCTCAAAACCTCATATTGGTACCTGTGGATTGCTAGTAGTGTTGATTAGTCCTTGTAGTTGATGCTAGTTGGTTTATTCGGTGGAAGATCATATGTTCAGATCCTTTATGCATATTAATACCCCTCTGATTATGAACATGAATATGATTTGTGAGTAGTTATGTTTGTTCCTGAGGACATGGGAGAACTCTTGTTATAAGTAGTCATGTGAATTTGGTATTCGTTCGATATATTTTGATGAGATGTATGTTATCTTTCCTATAGTGGTGTTATGTGAACGTCGACTACATGACACTTCACCATTATTTGGGCCTAGGGGAAGGCATTGGGAAGTAATAAGTAGACGATGGGTTGCTAGAGTGATAGAAGCTTAAACCCTAGTTTATGCGTTGCTTCGTAAGGGGCTGATTTGGATCCATATGTTTCATGCTATGGTTAGTTTTACCTTAATTCTTCTTTCATAGTTGCGGATGCTTGCGAGAGGGGTTAATCATAAGTGGGTTGCTTGTAAAAGGAAGGGAAGTACCCAAGCACCGGTCCACCCACATATCAAATTATCAAAGTAACGAACGTGAATCATATGAGCATGATGAAAATTAGCTTGACGATAATTCCCATGTGTCCTCGGGAGCACTTTGCTTTATATAAGAGTTTGTTCAGGCTTGTCCTTTGCTACAAAAAGGATTGGGCCACCTTGCTGCACCTTGTTTACTTTTGTTACTTGTTACTCGTTATGAATAACCTTATCAGAAAACTATCTGTTACCGATAATTTCAGTGCTTGCAGAGAATACCTTACCGAAAACCGCTTGTCATTTCCTTCTGCTCCTCGTTGGGTTCGACACTCTTACTTATCGAAAGGACTATGATAGATCCCCTATACTTGTGGGTCATCAAGACTCTTTTCTGGCGCCGTTGCCGGGGAGTGAAGCGCCTTTGGTAAGGAAAAAATTATATAGTGTGCTGAAATTTACTATCACTTGTTACTATGGAAAATAATCCTATGAGGGGCTTGTTCAGGGTATCTTCACCCCGACCAGTAGAGCAAAGAGTTTATCCTCAACCTACTGAACCTACTGAAAATGTTTACTTTGAAATTCCTTCGGGTATGATAGAAAAACTGCTAGCTAATCCTTTTACACGAGATGGAACATTACATCCTGATATGCACCTAATCTATCTGGATGAAGTTTGTGGATTATTTAAGCTTGCAGGTATGCCCGAGGATGTTATCAAGAATAAGGTTTTCCCTTTATCTTTGAAGGGAAAGGCATTGGCATGGTTTAGGCTATCTGATGATATTGGATCATGGAACTACAACCGACTGAAATTGGAATTTCATCAGAAGTTTTATCCTATGCATCTGGTTCATCGTGATTGTAATTATATACATAATTTTTGGCCTCGCGAAGGAGAAAGTATCGCTCAAGCTTTGGGGGAGGCTTAAGTCAACGTTATATTCATGCCCCAATCATGAGCTCTCAAGAGAAATTATTATTCAAAAAATTTATGCTCGGCTTTCTCCCAATAATCGCTCCATGCTCGATACTTCTTGTACTGGTTCTTTTATGATGAAGACTATTGAATTCAGATGGGATTTATTGGAAAGAATTAAACGCAACTCTGAAGATTGGGAACTTGACGAAGGTAAGGAGTCAGGTATAACACCTAAGTTTGATTGTGCTAAAAAATTTATGGATACCGATGCTTTTCGGGAATTTAGCACTAAATATGGACTTGACTCTGAGATAGTAGTTTTTTTTCTGTGAATCATTTGCTACTCATGTTGATCTCCCTAAGGAGAAGTGGTTTAAATATCATCCTCCCATTGAAGTAAAAGTAGTAGAACCTATTAAAGTTGAAGAAAAGACTATCACTTATAATGTTGATCCTATTGTTTGTACCGCTTATATTGAGAAACCACCTTTCCCTGTTAGAATAAAGGATCATGCTAAAGCTTTAACTGTGGTTCGTAAGAGTAATGCTAGAACACCTACACCCCCTGAGCAAACTAAAGTTGAACCTAGTATTGCTATGGTTAAGGATCTCTTGGTCGATAATATTGATGGGCATGTTATTTACTTCTGTGATGAAGCTGCTAGAAATGCTAGACCCGATACTAAAAATAAACATAGACCTGTTGTTGGCATGCATGTTGTTTCTATTAAAATAGGAGATCATTGTAATCATGGCTTATGTGATATGGGTGCTAGTGCAAGTGCAATACCTCATTCCTTATACAAGGAAATTATGCATGATATTGCACCTGCTGAGATAGAAGATATTGATGTTACTATTAAGCTTGCCAATAGAGATACTATTTCAACAATTGGGATTGTTAGATATGTTGAAGTCTTGTGTGGGAAAATTAAATATCCTACTGATTTTCTTGTTCTTGGTTCCCCACAAGATGACTTTTGTCCCATTATATTTGGTAGACCCTTCTGGAATACTGTTAATGCTAAGATAGATTGCGAAAAGTATATTGTTACTGTTGTTTTAGGGGACATGTCTCATGATTTTAATTTTGCTAAATTTCGTAGACAACCCCATGATAAAGAATTGCCTAGGAAATAAGAAATTATTGGTCTTGCTTCTATTGCAGTGCCTCATAATGATCCTTTAGAACAATATTTGCTAGACCATGAAAATGGTATGTTTATGAATGAAAGAAGGGAAATAGATGAAGTATTCTTTAAACAGGGACCTATTTTGAAACACAACTTGCCTATTGAAATCCTAAGGGATCCTCCTCCACCCAAGGGTGATCCTGTGTTTGAGCTTAAACCTTCACCTGATACTCTTAAATATGCTTATCTTGATGAAAGAAGATATATCCTGTTATTATTAGTGCTAACCTTTCAGAGCAGGAAGAAGAGAAATTATTGAAAACTCTGAAGAAGCACCGTGCTGTTATTGGATACACTCTTGATGATCTTAAGGGCATTAGTCCCACTCTATGCCAACACAAAATAAAATTGAAAAAATACGCTAAACCAGTTGTTGATCACCAACGACGGTTAAATCCTAAGATGAAAGAAGTAGTAAGAAATGAAATACTAAAGCTTCTGGAGGCAGGTATAATTTATTCTGTTGCTGATAGTGAGTGGGTAAGTCCTGTCCAATGTGTCCCTAAGAAGGGAGGTATTACTGTTGTTCCTAATGATAAAGATGAATTGATCCCACAAAGAACTGTTACAGGTTATAAAATGGTAATTTATTTCCGCAAATTAAATAAAGCTACTAGGAAAGATCATTACCCTTTACCTTTTATTGATCAAATGCTAGAAAGATTATCCAAACATACACATTTTTTGCTTTCTAGACGGTTATTCTGGTTTCTCTCAAATACCTGCGTCAAAAGAGGATCAAGATAAGACCACTTTTAGTTGCCCTTTCGGTACCTTTTCTTATAGATGTATGCCTTTTGGTTTATGTAATGCACCTGCTACCTTTCAAAGATGTATGACTGCTATATTCTCTAACTTTTGTGAAAAGATTGTTGAGGTTTTCATGGATTATTTCTCCGTGTATGGAACTTCTTTTGATGATTGCTTAAGCAACCTTGATCGAGTCTTGCAGAGATGTGAAGAAACTAATCTTGTCTTGAATTGGGAGAAGTGCCACTTTATGGTTAATGAAGGTATTGTCTTGGGGCATAAAATTTCTGAAAGAGGTATTGAAGTTGATAAAGCTAAAGTTGATGCTATTGAAAAGATGTCGTGTCCTAAGGACATCAAAGGTATAAGAAGTTTCCTTGGTTAAGTCGGTTTTTATAGGAGGTTCATTAAAGACTTCTCAAAAATTTCTAGGCCTCTGATTAATCTCTTACAAAAAGATGTTCCTTTTGTCTTTGATGATGATTGTGTAGAAGCATTTGAAATACTTAAGAAAGACTTGATTTCTGCACCTATTGTTCAGCCTCCTGATTGGAGTTTACCCTTTGAAATCATGTGTGATGCTAGTGATTATGCTGTAGGTGCTGTTCTAGGACAGAGAGTTGATAAGAAATTAAATGTTATCCAATATGCTAGTAAAACTCTAGACAGTGCCCAGAGAAGTTATGCTACTACTGAAAAAGAATTTTTAGCAGTTGTGTTTGCTTGTGATAAGTTCAGACCTTATATTGTTGACTCCAAAGTAACGGTTCACACTGATCATGCTGCTATTAAATATCTTATGGAAAAGAAAGATGTTAAACCTAGACTTATTAGATGGGTTCTCTTGCTACAAGAATTTGATTTGCATATTATTGATAGAAACGGAGCTGAGAACCCCGTTGTAGACAACTTGTCTAGGTTAGAGAATGTTCTTGATGACCCACTACCTATTGATGATAGCTTTCCTGACGAACAATTAGCTATCATAAATGCTTCTCGTACTGCTCCATGGTATGCTGATTATGCTAATTACATTGTTGCTAAATTTATACCACCTAGTTTTACATACCAGCAAAAGAGAGAGTTCTTCTATGATTTAAGACATTACTTTTGGGATGAACCACACCTTTATAAAGAAGGAGTGGATGGTGCCATTAGACGTTGTGTACCTGAGCATGAACAGGAACAGATCCTACGCAAGTGTCACTCCGAGGCATATGGAGGACATCACACGGGAGATAGAACTGCACATAAGGTATTGCAATCCGGTTTTTATTGGCCTACTCTCTTCAAAGATGCTTGTAAGTTTGTCTTGTCTTGCGATGAATGTCAAAGAATTGGTAATATTAGTAGACGTGAAGAAATGCCTATGAACTATTCACTTGTTATTGAACCATTTGATGTTTGGGGCTTTGATTATATGGGACCGTTTCCTTCCTCTAATGGGCACATATTTTAGTTGCTGTTGATTACGTTACTAAGTGGGTAGAAGCTATTCCAACTAGTAGTGCTGATCATAACCCTTCTATTAAGATGCTTAAATAAGTTATTTTTCTGAGATTTGGAGTCCCTAGATACTTAATGATTGATGGTGGTTCACATTTTATTCATGATGCCTTTCGTAAAATGCTTGGAAAGTATGATGTTAATCATAGAATTGCATCCCCATACCATCCACAGTCTAGTGGTCAGGTAGAATTGAGTAATAGAGAGATTAAATTAATTTTGCAAAAGACTGTTAATAGATCTAGAAAGAATTGGTCCAAGAAACTTGATGATGCATTATGGGCCTATATAACTGCATACAAAAATCCTATGGGCATGTCTCCGTGTAAAATGGTTTATGGAAAAGCATGTCACTTACCTCTCGAACTAGAAATAATGCATATTGGGCCATTAAAGAGCTCAATTATGATTTTAAACTTGCCGGTGAGAAGAGGCTATTTGACATTAGCTCACTTGATGAATGGAGAACCCAGGCCTATGAGAATGCCAAACTGTTTAAAGAAAATTTTGAAAGATGGCATGACAAAAGGATACAAAAGTGTGAGTTTAATGTAGGTGATTATGTTTTGTTATACAACTCTCATTTAAGATTTTTTGCAGGAAAACTGCTCTTTTAACGGGAAGGTCCTTACGTTATTGAGGAGGTCTATTCTTCCGGTGCCATAAAAATCAACAACTTCAAAGGCACAAATCCGAAGGTGGTGAACGGTCAAAGAATCAAACATTATATCTCAAGTAATCCCATAAATGTTGAAACCAATGTTATTGACACCGTAACCCCGGAGGAGTACATAAGGGACACTTTCCAGAATGTTTTAGACTCCGAAAAGGAATAGGTATGTGGTACGGTAAGTACACCGACTCCAAAACAGTTCTAATAACAAGTTTTCTCTGTTTTGGGATATTTAAAAAAAAGGAAAATAAGAAGTAGTCCGTAAAGGACACGAGGCATCCACGAGGGTGGAGGGTACGCCCTACCCCCCTGGGCGCCCCCTGCCTCGTGGGCACCTCGTGTGCCCTCCGGACTCCGTTTCCTTGCACAATACTCCTTTTGGTCGATAAAAATTCATTATATAATCTCCCGAAGGTTTTGACCACCGTACCACGATGAAATCCTCAATTTTTGTTTTTAGTTGCTTCTGCAGCAGATCTAGAGCAAGATGTCTTCTCAAGAGTCAGTCGAGGAGAGTCGGGTATCTCATCCGACAACATGGCCAAGAGCAAACAACGATGTTGATCACTTTGGGCCATCAACGGAGGAAGAGATGGAGGCCGACTTAAAAAGGATAGATGCCATGGAGGAGGATCAAGAAGTTACCTCTCGTCTCCAAGCCAGATTTATGATGGAGGAACTCCAGAGCTCATCAATTCCAAATTCGGTCATCCCTCCCAATGCTAGATTTCTTTCTTATGAAAATATGAAAAAGAGTGTTACTTTTTCTCCCACAACTATGCAACATCCATGGGTGAAAGAAGCTTTAACAGTCGCGGGTAAACTCCGTAAGGAAACAATGGATCTTAAGCAGCAAGTCAATAAGCTCGAGGAGGAGAACCGTATCCTAAGGGGCATCATCGCCAAAAATATCACATCACCACCTCCGAAGAAAGAGACATAAACACATGGGTATGGGCACTCCCCTTGGCAACTGCCAAGCTCGGGGGAGGTGTCCCGGTATCGTATCACCATCGCACTTCTATCTTTACCTTTTTATTAGTTCGATCCTTTTGGTTATATCTTGATCTAGTAGAATAAAGTTTAGTATGATGTAGCTTTGAGTTTTTGTGTTGATAAAGATTAGTTTTGAGTCGAGGGCTTTGCTATCTTGCTATGATCTTGAGGGAATAAAAGAAAAATAAAGAACAAAAAGAAACAAAAAGATCATATTGATCTTATGGAGAGTAATGACTTCACATATAAATAGTATGATGAATAAAAGTTGTTGAGAGTTGGCAAACATAGTTTTGGTCATCGTTGCAATTAATAGGAAGTAATAAAGAAAGAGAGGTTTTCACATATAAATATACTATCTTGGACATCTTTTATGATTGTGAGCACTCATTAAAATATGACATGCTAAAGAAGTTGATGTGGGACAAGGAAGATAACATAATGGGTTATGTTTTCTTATATCCGAAATAAATTATATTGTCATGGATGTTGAGCTTGTCTTTCCCCCTCATGCTAGCCAAATTCTTTGCACCAAGTAGAGATACTACTTATGCTTCCAAACATCCTTAAACCCAGTTTTGCCATGAGAATCCACCATATCTGCCTATGGATTGAGTAAGTTGGCATTGTTGCAAGCAATAAAAATTGCTCTCTAAATATGTATGATCTATTAGTGTGGAGAAAATAAGCTTTATACGAGCTTGTGATATGGAAGAAATAAAAGCGACGGACTGCATAATAAAGGTCCCTATCACAAGTGGCAATATAAAGTGATGTTCTTTTGCATTAAGATTCTGTGCATCCAACCACAAAAGCACATGACAACCTTTGCTTCCCTCTGCGAAGGGCCTATCTTTTGTTTTTGTCTTATACCGTATACAAGAGTCATGGTGATCTTCACCTTTCCTTTTTACACTTTATCCTTTGGCAAGCACTATGTGTTGGAAAGATCCTAATATATATATATATATATATCCAATTGGATGTGGGTTTTCATAAAACATTATTGTTGACATTATCCTTGAGGTAAAAGATTGGGAGGCAAAACTATAAGCCCCTATCTTTCTCTGTGTCCAATTAAAACTTCATACCCATAAGTATTGCATGAGTGTTAGCAATTGTGAAAGACTAAATGATAGTTGAGTATGTGAACTTGCTGAAAAGCCTTTATATTGAATCTTTCCGACGTTATGATAAATTGCAATTGCTTCAATGACTAAGATTATAGTTTGCCAGTTTTCAATGAAGTTTCTGATTCATACTATACATTGTGCATAGATTGTTACTTTAGCATAAGAAATCATATGACAATATATACATTGCTGTTCTAAGAATGATCATTATGCCCTCATGTCTGTATTTTATTTTATCGGCACCTCTATCTTTAAACATGTGGACATATTTTTCGATTCCGGCTTCCGCTTGAGGACAAGCGAGGTCTAAGCTTGGGGGAGTTGATACGTCCATTTTGCATCATGCTTTTATATCAATACTTATTGCATTGTGGGTTGTTACTACACATTATGTCACAACACGTATGCATTTTCTCTCTTATTTTACAAGGTTTACATGAAGAGGCAGAATGCCGGTAGCGGGAATTCTGGGCTAGAAAAGGAGAAAATATTAGAGACCTATTCTACACAACTCCAAAAATCCTGAAACTCTATGAAAGTTAGTTTTGGAATATATTAAAAATATTGGGCGAAGAAAGCACCAGAGGGGGCCCACCACTGTCCACGAGGGTGGAGTGCGCGCCCTACCCCCTGGACGCGCCCCTTGCCTCGTGGGCCACCTGGCAGCCCCCTAATGCCCATCTTCTGGTATATGGTGTCTTTTGCCCTAGAAAAAAAAATCATAAGGAAGCTTTTGGGATGAAGCGCCGCCGTCTCGAGGCGGAACCTAGGCGGAACCTAGGCAGAACCAATCTAGGGCTCCGGCGGAGCTGTTCTGCCGGGGAAACATCCCTCCGAGAGGGGGAAATCATCGCCATCGTCATCACCATCGATCCTCTCATCGAGAGGGGGTCAATCTCCATCAACATCTTCACCAGCACCATCTCCTGTCAAACCCCAGTTCATCTCTTGTATCTGATCTTTGTCTCAAAACCTCAGATTGGTACCTGTGGGTTGCTAGTAGTGTTGATTACTCCTTGTAGTTGATGCTAGTTGGTTTATTCGGTGGAAGATCATATGTTCATATCATTTATGCATATTAATACCCCTATGATTATCAACATGAATATGATTTGTGAGTAGTTACGTTTGTTCCTGAGGACATGGGAGAACTCTTGTTATAAGTAGTCATGTGAATTTGGTATTCGTTCGATATATTTTGATGAGATGTATGTTGTCTTTCCTCTAGTGGTGTTATGTGAACGTCAACTACATGACACTTCACCATTATTTGGGCCTAGGGGAAGGCATTGGGACGTAATAAGTAGAGGATGGGTTGCTAGAGTGACAGAAGCTTAAACCCTAGTTTATGAGTTGCTTCATAAGGGGCTGATTTGGATCCATATGTTTTATGCTATGGTTAAGTTTACCTTAATTCTTCTTTTGTAGTTGCGGATGCTTGCGAGAGGGGTTAATCATAAGTGGGATGCTTGTCCAAGGAAGGGCAGTACCCAAGCACCGTTCCACCCACATATCAAATTATCAAAGTAACGAACGTGAATCATATGAACATGATGAAAACTAGCTTAACGATAATTCCCATGTGTCCTCGGGAGCACTTTGCTTTGTATAAGAGTTTGTTCAGGCTTGTCCTTTTCTACAAAAAGGATTGGGCCACCTTGCTGCACCTTGTTTACTTTTTTTTACTTGTTACCCGTTATGAATAACCTTATCACAAAACTATTTGTTACCGACAATTTCAGTGCTTGCAGAGAATGCCTTACTGAAAACCGCTTGTCATTTCCTTCTGCTCCTCGTTGGGTTTGACACTCTTACTTATTGAAAGCACTACGATAGATCCCCTATACTTGTGGGTCATCAGACCACTGCAGAAGATAGAGAGAAAATGAAAGTCATTCCCTCTGCCTCACCCATAGATTCTATCATGTATGCAATGCTGTGTACCAGACCTGATGTGTGCCTTGCTATAAGTATAGCAGGGAGGTACCAAAGTAATCCAGGAGTGGAGCACTGGACAGCGGTCAAGAACATCATGAAATACCTAAAAAGGACTAAGGATATGTTTCTCGTTTATGGAGGTGACAAAGAGCTTGTCGTAAATGGTTACGTTGATGCAAACTTTGACACTGATCCGGATGACTCTAAGTCGCAATCCAGATACGTATTTATATTGAATGGTGGAGCTGTCAATTGGTGCAGTTCCAAGCAGAGCATCGTGGCGGGATCTATGTGTGAAGCGGAGTACATAGCTGCTTCAGAAGCAGCAAATGAAGGAGTCTGGATGAAGGAGTTCATATCTGATCTAGGTGTAATACCTAGTGCATCGGGTCCAATGAAAATCTTTTGTGACAATACTGGAGCAATTGCCTTGGCAAAGGAATCTAGATTTCACAAGAGAACCAAACACGTCAAGAGACGCTTCAATCCCATCCGCCATCAAGTCGCGGAGGGAGACATAGAGATTTGCAAGATACATACAGATCTGAATATTGCAGACCCGTTGACTAAGTCTCTTCCACGAGCAAAACATGATCAGCACCAAGACTCCATGGGTGTTAAAATCATTACTTTGTAATCTAGATTATTGACTCTAGTGCAAGTGGGAGACTAACGGAAATATGTCCTAGAGGCAATAATAAAGTTGTTATTTATATTTCCTTATATCATGATAAATGTTTATTATTCATGATAGAATTGTATTAACCGGAAACTTAGTACATGTGTGAATACATAGACAAAACATAGTGTCCCTAGTATGCCTCTACTTGACTAGCTCATTAATCAAAGATGGTTATGTTTCCTAACCATGGACATGTGTTGTCATTTGATAAACGGGATCACATCATTAGAGAATGATGTGATGGACAAGACCCATCCTTTAGCTTAGCATTATGATCGTTACAGTTTTATTGCTACTGCTTTCTTCATGACTTATACATGTTCCTCTGACTATGAGATTATGGAACTCCCGAATACCGGAGGAACACCTTGTGTGCTATCAAACGTCACAACGTAACTGGGTTATTATAAAGATGCTCTACAGGTGTTTCCGAAGGTGTTTGTTGGGTTGGCATAGATCAAGATTAGGATTTGTCACTCCGTGTATCAGAGAGGTATCTCTGGGCCCTCTCGGTAATGCTCATCACTATAAGCCTTGCAAGCAATGTGATTAATGAGTTAGTTGCGGGACAAAGCATTACGGAACATGCAAAGAGACTTTCCGGTAACGAGATTGAAATAAGTATGATGATACTTACGATCGAATCTCGGGCAAGTAACATACCGATGACAAAGTGAATGACGTATGTTGTCATGCGGTTTGACCGATAACGATCTACGTAGAATATGTAGGAACCAATATGAGCATCGAGGTTCCGCTATTGGTTATTGACTGGAGATATGTCTCGGTCATGTCTACATAGTTCTCGAACTCGTAGGGTCCGCACTCTTAACGTTCAATGACGATTTGTATTATGAGTTATGTGATTTGATGACTGAAGTTTGTTCGGAGTCCCGGATGAGATCACAGACATGACGAGGAGTCTCGAAATGTTTGAGAGGTAAGGATTGATATATTGGAAGGTTATATTCGTACACCGAAATGGTTCCGAGTAAATTCGGGTATTTTTCGAGTACCGGAGGTTACTGAACCTCCCCTTCGGGGGTAGGGCCTTCATGGGCCTTAGTGGAAAGGAGAGGAGGGCGCAAGGGTGGCGTGACGCGCCCCATGGCAAGTCCGATTGGACCAGGGAGGCGGTGCCCCCTCTTCCTTCTCCCTCTTCCTCCTTCCTCTCTCTCCTCTTGGAAAGGAAGGGAGTCCAACTAGGATTGGGAATCCTAGTTGGACTCCCCCTATGGCGCGCCCCTCCTGGCCGCCGGCCTCCTCCTCTCCCTCCTTTATATACGTGGGCAGGGGGTACCCCAAAGCACAACAGACAATCTCTTAGCCGTGTGTGGTGCCCCCCTCCATAGTTTAACACTTCGGTCATATCATCGTAGTGCTTAGGCGAAGCCCTGTGCCTGTAACTTCATCATCACCGTCGCGACGCCGTCGTGCTGACAGAACTCTCCCTTGTCCTCAACTGGATCAAGAGCACGAGGGACGTCATCGTGCTGAACGTGTGCTAAACACGGAGGTGCCGTACGTTCGGTACTTGGATCGGTTGGATCGTGAAGACGTTCGACTACATCAACCGTGTTACTAAACGCTTCAGCTTTTGGTCTACGAGGGTACGTGGACACACTCTCCCGTCTCGTTGCTATGCATCTCCTAGATAGATCTTGCGTTATCGTAGGAATTTTTTTTGAATTACTATGTTCCCCAACACGAAGAAGGTGACGACTCCATTTCTCTCACCTCCATTTTCACACCTCAATTTCTTGGAGATCTCCCTCGTTAGCCACCAAAAGCTCCTGATCTTTTGAGGAGCAAAGGAGGAGTGCCCGATCTACACATTCACCAAAGCGAAAGTTGATTCCCCCTTGTTTTTGTGGTGCATCTTGTTACTCTTGGAGGTTGGAGACTCCTAGGCGGTAGGAGTACTCCGACGAGGAATCATTCATTGTGATTACCACCAGAAAGTTTGTGAGGGTTTGGAGACTACCCCAAGGTCTAACACTAGTGGTTGAGAATCGCCTTCGTGGTGATATCTCAAAGAGAGAATAGGGTGGGCCTTCGTGGCATTGGTGTGTGTAATGCCCCGGATTCGATGCGCCAGGTGTCCGCCAGTTATTCGTCGTCTTTGCCATGTCATTTGCTTGCGTGTTGCACTTTGCCATGTCATCATATGCATTTCATATCATGTCATCATGTACATTTCGTTTTGCATACGTGTTCGTCTCATGCATCCGAGCATTTTCCCCGTTGTCCGCTTTTGCAATCCGCACTCCTATGTCTCCGGCGCCCTTTTACCTCTTTTCATGTGCGGGTGCTAAACGTTCTCGGAATGGACCGAGGTTTGTCAAGCGGCCTTGGTATAGCACCGGTAGACCGCCTGTCAAGTTTCGGGTCATTTGGAGGTCGTTTGATACTCCAACGGTTAACCGGGTAACCGCAAAAGCCTCCTTCTCTTTGCAGCCCAACACCCTTCCAAAGTGGCCCAAAACCCACCAAACTCCCTCCATGCTCTCGGTCGTTCGATCACGATCGCGTGGCCGAAAACCGCACCTCATTTGGACTCTCCTAGCTCCCTCTACCTATAAATACATCTCCCCCTCTGAAATTCGCGGATCATTCCCCCCGAAACCCTAAAAATCGCCCTCCGCCGCCACCGGACACGTCCGGCCGGCGCCGGACATGTCCAGCCGCCGCCCCCGACCAATCCCGCCTCGCCACGTCGCTCCCCCGCCGCCGACCCAGCAAGGCGGGCCGCGAGGCCCGGATCGAACCCGCCCGGCCGACCGCCCGCCGCCGCGCCGCCCGTCGAGCCCGCGCCCGCGCCGCCCGGACTCCGCCGCCGTCCCCGCGCTGGCAGCTTCGCTTCGCCGCCCGCTGGCCGCCGCCTCCTGCTGGAGGCGCCTGCCGCGCCTGGCCCGGCCGTGCCAAGGCAGCGTGCTCCGCCACCGGCCGGACCTCCGCCGCCTCCGCCTCACTCCGCCCGGCCGCCGCCCGGCGTGCTCGGCGGCCCGCCTTCGCCGGACGCGCCGCCTCGGCCGGCGCCCTCGCGCCTCGCCTCCCGCGCCCCTCCAACTCCGGCCGCCGCCGCCGGAGGCCTCGCTGGCGCTGCCGTCGCCGGATCCACCGGATCCGGACGAGATCCACCACCACCACCAACCAAACGCCCCGTCCCTGCCGGGGTCTCCTCGTCCAAGACGCCTCCGTCCGGGTTGACTTTCCGGAGGTGATATTTTCACTAAGACCCCGAAATTGTTGCATTTTTGTTGCATATTCATCGTGCCATAACTTTGCATCCGTAGCTCCGTTTTGCGCGTGTATTATGTCAAAATGTTCGCCTCGAAGAGTAGATCATTTCATCTCATTGCATCATTTTCATTTGAGCTTATCTTGATGCCCGAAATGCTGCTGGAAGAGTGCTATGTGATGTTAGTTTCTGTTTCTTAACAGAACTTGCACTTTTGTCATTTTTGCCATGATTGATGTGTGCATCCTATAGACTTGAGTCCTACATGTGTTTTATAATGTGCCATGCCATCTTTACAGTGGTGCTTGCTATGCATTTTTGTGATCAATGTGGTGACTAGCACAAGCATGCAAACTAGGCTTCATGATATTGCTGTTTTCAGCCCATTACTGCTGATATTTTTATGCCATGTAAACTTGATGCTACCGAGAGATACATGCTTATTTTGAGATACTTCAGTACGGATGTTTTGTTATACATGTCTTGCTCTATCCATCCATGCCCTTGTTTGCAATTATGGAATGCCATAGCTTGAGTCAATCGAGCTCTACTTTTGCTATAAAATGTTTCCTAGCAGATTGTTTACATGTTATTCAATTTTGCCAAGGTTGTTGTAGTTGATCCTTGCATGCTATGATGTTTTTCTTGCCATGTATAGATTCTATGCCATGTCTTCTTACTGTTGGTTGCCTTGCCATGTCATGTATTGCTCTGTGGTGAGTGATTCAATCTCACCAACATGCCTACTTATTGTTGTTCCTGCCATGTTTGAATCTGTAATATAACTTGCCATGTTTACATGGGTGCCATCATATTTTTTGATCCTTTTTGGCTTATGGTCAGTAAGGGACTTTTGTTCTATGCAATTATTAGATTCATGCCATGCCTTTGTTTGCCATGATAAGTTCCTGTAACATGTTGTTTGCTGAAGGAAATATGCCCTAGAGGCAATAATAAAGTTATTATTTATTTCCTTATATCATGATAAATGTTTATTATTCATGCTAGAATTGTATTAACCGGAAACATAATACATGTGTGAATATATAGACAAACAGTATGTCACTAGTATGCCTCTACTTGACTAGCTTGTTAATCAAAGATGGTTATGTTTCCTAACCATGAACAAGGAGTTGTTATTTGATTAACAAGGTCACATCATTAGTTGAATGATCTGATTGACATGACCCATTCCGTTAGCTTAGCACACGATCGCTTAGTATGTTGCTATTGCTTCCTTCATGACTTATACATGTTCCTATGACTATGAGATTATGCAACTCCGTTTACGGAGGAACACTTTGGGTACTACCAAACGTCACAACGTAATCGGGTGATTATAAAGGAGTACTACAGGTGTCTCCAAAGGCAGATGTTGGGTTGGCGTATTTCGAGATTAGGATTTGTCACTCCGAATGTCGGAGAGGTATCTCTCGGCCCTCTCGGTAATGCACATCATATAAGCCTTGCAAGCATTGCAACTAATAAGTTAGTTGCGAGATGATGTATTACGGAACGAGTAAAGAGACTTGCCGGTAACGAGATTGAACTAGGTATTGGATACCGACGATCGAATCTCGGGCAAGTAACATACCGATGACAAAGGAACAAAGTATGTTGTTATGCGGTTTGACCGATAAAGATCTTCGAGAATATGTAGGAGCCAATATGGGCATCCAGGTTCCGCTATTGGTTATTGACCAAGAATAGTTCTAGGTCATGTCTACATAGTTCTCGAACCCGTAGGGTCCGCACGCTTAAGGTTTCGATGATGGTTATATTATGAGTTTATGAGTTTTGATGTACGAAGGAGTTCGGAGTCCCGGATGAGATCGGGGACATGACGAGGAGTCTCGAAATGGTCGAGACGTAAAGATCGATATATTGACGACTATATTCGGAGTTCGGAAAGGTTCGAATGATCCGGTATTTATCGGAGTACCGAGAGTTACGGGAATTCGCCGGGAGAAGTATTGGGCCTTATTGGGCCCTGCGGAAAGAGAGAGGGCTGCCTAGGGCAGGCGCGCGCCCCATGGCCTAGTCCGAATTGGACTAGGGGAGGGGCCGCACCCTTCCCTCTTCCCACTTCCCCAAGTCCTAGTCCAACTAGGAGAAGAGGGGAAGTCCTACTCGGTGGGAGTAGGACTCCTCCATGGCGCGCCCTCCTAGGGCCGGCCTCCTCCTCCCTCCCTCCTTTATATACGGGGCAGGGGGCACCCATGACACACAAGTTGATCTACGGATCTTTCCTTAGCCGTGTGCGGTGCCCCTTCCACCATATTCCACTTCGGTCATATCGTCATGAGCTTAGGCGAAGCCTGCGCTGGAGAAGTCATATCGTCGGAGCTTAGGCGAAGCCCCGCGTCGGTGGAGCATCATCACCGTCACCACGCCGTCGGTTGACGGAACTCATCCCGACACTTTGCTGGATCGGAGTCCGGGATCGCCATCGAGCTGAACGTGTGCAGAACTCGGAGGTGCCGACGCTCGGTGCTTGGATCGGTCGGATCGTGGAGACGCGTTTACTACATCAACAGCGTTGTTATAACGCTTCCGCTTTCGGTCTACGAGGGTACGTGGACGGACACTCTTCCCTCTCGTTGCTATGCCATCACCATGGTCTTGCGTGATCGTAGGAAATTTTTTGAAATTACTACGTTCTCCAACAAATGGTATCGAGCCTGGTTTTATGCGTTGATGTCATATGCACGAGTAGAACACAAGTGAGTTGTGGGCGATACAAGTCATACTGCCTACCAGCATGTCATACTTTGGTTCAGCGGTATTGTGAGATGAAGCGCCCGGACCGACATTACGCCAGACGCTTACGCGAGACTGGTTTCACCGCCCGAGCACTCGTTGCTTAAAGGTGACCGGCGGTGTCTGTCTCTCTCACTTTAGTTGAACTGAGTGTGGCTACGCCCGTCCTTGAGAAGGTTAAACGGAGTCTATTTGACGAAGTATCGTTGTGGTTTTGATGCGTAGGTAAGAACGGTTCTTGCTCAGCCCGTAGCAGCCACGTAAAACTTGCAACAACAAAGTAGAGGACGCCTAACTTGTTTTTGCAGGGCATGTTGTGATGTGATATGGTCAAGACGTGATGCTATATTTTATTGTATGAGATGATCATGTTTTGTAACCAAGTTATCGGCAATGGCAGGAGCCATATGGTTGTCGCTTATTGTATGAAATGCAACGCCATGTAATTGCTTTACTTTATCACTAAGGAGTAGCGATAGT
This sequence comes from Aegilops longissima, assembly GCA_021605205.1. Lineage (NCBI taxonomy): Eukaryota > Viridiplantae > Streptophyta > Magnoliopsida > Poales > Poaceae > Aegilops > Aegilops longissima. Next base: position 600,693,602 of record CM038677.1, on the reverse strand, counting down.
CGAGAAGCAATAGTTGGCGAGACGACAACGATGCTACGATGGAGATCAAGGTGTCGCGCCGGTGACGATGGTGATCATGACGGTGCTTGGCGATGGAGATCACAAGCACAAGATGATGATGACCATATCATATCACTTATATTGATTGCATGTGATGTTTATCCTTTATGCATCTTATCTTGCTTTGATTGACGGTAGCATTATAAGATGATCTCTCACTAAAAATTATCAAGAAGTGTTCTCCTGAGTATGCACCGCTGCCAAAGTTCGTAGTACCCGGACACCACGTGATGATCGGGTGTGATAAGTTCTCGTCCATCTACAACGGTGCAAAACAGTTGCACACGCGAATACTCAGGTTAAACTTGACGAGCCTAGCATATAACAGATATGGCCTCGGAACACGGAGACCGAAAGGTCGAACGTGAATCATATAGTAGATATGATCAACATAGTGATGTTCACCGTTGAAACTATTCCGTCTCACGTGATGATCGGACACGGTTTAGTTAAATGGATCACGTGATCACTTAGATGACTAGAGAGATGTCTGTCTAAGTGGGAGTTTTTTTTAATATGATTAATTGAACTTTAATTTATCATGAACTTAGTCCTGGTAGTATTTTGCAGATTATGTTGTAGATCAATAGCTCGCGTTGTTGCTTCCCTGTGTTTTTATATGTGTTCCTAGAGAAAATTGTATTGAAAGATGTTAGTAGCAATGATGCGGATTAGATCCATGATCTGAGGTTTATCCTCATTGCTGCGCAGAAGAATTATGTCCTTAATGCACCGCTAGGTGACAGACCTATTGCAGGAGCAGATGCAGACGTTATGAACGTTTGGCTAGCTCAATATGATGACTACTTGATAGTTTAGTGCACCATGCTTAACGGCTTAGAATCGGGACTTCAAAGACGTTTTGAACGTCATGGACCATATGAGATGTTCCAGGAATTGAAGTTAATATTTCAAGCAAATACCCGAGTTGAGAGATATGAAGTCTCCAACAAGTTCTATAGCTAAAAGATGGAGGAGAATCGCTCAACTAGTGAGCATGTGCTCAGATTGTCTGAGTACTTCAATCACTTGAATCAAGTGGGAGTTAATCTTCCGATAAGATAGTGATTGACAGAATCCTCTAGTCACCATCACTAAGTTAGTAGAACTTCGTGATGAACTATAGTATGCAAGGGATGACGAAAAGATTTTCGAGCTCTTCGCGATGCTAAAATCGCGAAGGTAGAAATCAAGAAAACATCAAGTGTTGATGGTTGACAAGACTATTAGTCTCAAGGAAAATGGCAAAGGAAGAAGGGAACTTCAAAAGGAACGGCAAGCAAGTTGCTGCTCGAGTGAAGAAGCCCAAGTCTAGACCTAAGCCGTAGACCGAGTATTTTGCTGCAATGGAACTGGTCCCGAAGCGGAACTACCCCTGAATATTTGGTGGATAAGAAGGATGGCAAAGTGAACAAGGTTATATTTGATATACAGGTTATTGATGTGTACCTTACTAGTGTTTATAGTAGCCCCTGAGTATTTGATACTGCTCGGTTGCTAAGATTAGTAACTCAAACAGGAGTTACGAATAAACAGAGACTAGTTGAAGGGCAAGTGGCGATGAGTATTGGAAGTAGTTCCAAGATTGATATGATCATCATCGCACACTCCCTATACTTTCGGGATTAGTGTGGAACCTAAATAAGTGTTATTTGGTGTTGAGCATAAATATGATTTGATCATGTTTATTGCAATACGGTTATTCATTTAAGTAAAAGAATAAATTGTTGTTCTGTTTACATGAATAAAACCTTATATGGTTACACACCCAATGAAAATGGTTCATTGGATCTCGATCATAGTGATACACATATTCATAATATTGAAACCAAAAGATGCAAAGTTCATAATGATAGTGCAACTTATTTGTGGCACTGCTGTTTAGGTCATATTGGTGTAAAGCGCATGAAGAAAACTCCATGCTGATGGACTTTTGGAATCACTTGATTATGAATCATTTGATGCTTGCGAACCGTGCCTTTTGGGCAAGATGACTAAAACTCCGTTGTTCGGAACAATGGAACGAGCAACAAACTTGTTGGAAATAATACATACCGATGTATGCGATCCAATGAGTGTTGATGCTCGTGGCAAGTATCGTTATTTTCTGACCTTCACAAGATGATTTGAGCAGATATGGGTATATCTACTTAATAAAACATAAGTCTGAAATAGTTGAAAGGTTCAAAGAATTTCAGAGTGAAGTAGAAAAATCATCGTAACAAGAAAATAAAATTTCTGCGATCTGATCGCGGAGACGAATATTTGAGTTACGAGTTTTGGTCTTCAATTAAAACAATGTGGAATAGTTTCACAGCTCACGCCACCTGGAACACCACAACGTTATGGTGTGTCCGAACGTCGTAACCGCACTTTATTTTGATATGGTGCGATCAATGATGTCTATTATCAGTTTACCACTATCGTTTTGGGGTTATGCATTAGAGACAGCTGCATTCACGTTTAAATAAGGCACCATCTAAACCGCTGAGATGACACCGTATGAACTATGGTTTAGCAAGAAACCTAAGTCGTCGTTTCTTAAAGTTTGAGTTGTGATGCTTATGTGAAAAAGTTTTCACCGATAAGCTCTAACCCAAATCGAGAAGTGCGTCTTCATAGAATACCCAAAGGTGACTATTGGGTACACCTTCTATCACAGATCCGAAGGCAAGTTTTTTCGTTGCTAAGATGGATCCTTTCAGAGAAGAAGTTTCTCTCAAAGAAGTGAGTGGGAGGAAAGTAGAACTTGATGAGGTAATTGTACCTTCTCCCTTATTGGAAAGTAGTTCATCACGAAATTAGTTCCAGTGATTCCTACACCAATTAGTGAGGAAGTTAATGATGATGATCATAAAACTTCAGATCAAGTTGCTGCCAAACCTCGAGGTCTTCCAGAGTAAAATCCGCACAGAGTGGTACGGTAATCATGTTCGGAAGTCATGTTACTAGACCATGATGAACCCACGGACTATGAGGAAGCGATGATGAGCCCAGATTCATGAAATGGCTTGAGGCCATGAAATCTGAGATAGGATCCATGTATGAGAACAAAGTATGGACTTTGATTGACTTGCTCGATGATCAGCAAGCCATGTTAAATAAATGGATCTTCAAGAGGAAGACGGACACTGATAGTAGTGTTACTATCTACAAAGCTCGACTTGTTGCAAAAGGTTTTCGACAAGTTCAATGTGTTGAATACGATGAGATTTTCTCACTCGTAACGATGCTTAAGTCTGTCCGAATCATGTTAGCAATTGCCACATTTTATGAAATCTGCAAATGGATGTCAAAACAGCATTCCTTAATGGATTCATTAAAGAAGAGTTGCATATGATGCAAACAGAAGGTTTTGTCAATCCTAAAGGAGCTAACAAAATGTGCAAGCTCCAATGATCCATCTATGGACTGGTGCAAGCATCTCGGAGATGGAATAAACGCTTTGATAGTGTGATCAAAGCATATAGTTTTATACAGACTTGCGGTGAAGCCTGTATTTACAAGAAAGTGAGTGGGAGCACTACAGCATTTCTGATAAGTATATGTGAATGACATATTGTAGATCGGAAATAATGTAGAATTATTCTGCAAAGCATAAAGGAGTGTTTGAAAGGAGTGTTTTCAAAGAAAGACCTTGGTGAAGCTGCTTACATATTGAGCATCAAGATCTATAGAGATAGATCAAGACGCTTGATAAGTTTTTCAATGAATACATACCTTGACAAGATTTTGAAGTAGTTCAAAATGGAACAGTCAAAGAAAAGTTCTTGCCTGTGTTGCAAAGGTGTGAAATTGAGTAAGACTCAAATCCCGACCACGGCAGAAAATAGAAAAGAGAATGAAAGTCATTCCCTATGCCTCACCATAGGTTCTATAAAGTATGCTATGCTATGTACTGACCTATTGTATACCTTGCTCTGAATTTGGCAAGGAGTACAATGGTGATCTAGGAGTAGATCATGGACATTGGTCAAGAACATCCTTAGTGAGGACTAAGGAAATATTTCTCGATTATGGAGGTGTAAAAAGCCCGTCAGAAGAATTACATCGATGCAAGCATTTTACACTGATCCAGATGACTCTAAGTCTCAATCTGGATACATATTGAAAGTGGGAGCAATTAGCTAGAGTAGCTCCGCAGAGCATTGTAGACATAGAATATTTGCAAAATAGATACGCTCTCAATGTGACAGACACCGCTGACTAAGCTTCTCTCACGAGCAAAACATGATCACACCTTAGTACTCTTTGGGTGTTAATCACATAGCGATGTGAACTAGATTACTGAATCTAGTAAACCCTTTGGGTCTTGGTCACATGGCGATGTGAATTATGGGTGTTAATCACATGATGATGTGAACTATCGATGTTAATCACATGGTGATGTGATCTAGATTATTGACTCTAGTGCAAGTGGGAGACTGAAGGAAATATGCCCTAGAGGCAATAATAAAGTTATTATTTATTTCCTTATATCATGATAAATGTTTATTATTCATGCTAGAATTGTATTAACCGGAAACATAATACATGTGTGAATATATAGACAAACAAGATGTCACTAGTATGCCTCTACTTGACTAGCTTGTTAATCAAAGATGGTTATGTTTCCTAACCATGAACAAGGAGTTGTTATTTGATTAACAAGGTCACATCATTAGTTGAATGATCTGATTGACATGACCCATTCCGTTAGCTTAGCACACGATCGTTTAGTATGTTGCTATTGCTTCCTTCATGACTTATACATGTTCCTATGACTATGAGATTATGCAACTCCCGTTTACCGGAGGAACACTTTGGGTACTACCAAACGTCACAACGTAACTAGGTGATTATAAAGGAGTACTACAGGTGTCTCCAAAGGCAGATGTTGGGTTGGCGTATTTCGAGATTAGGATTTGTCACTCCGAATGTCGGAGAGGTATCTCTGGGCCCTCTCGGTAATGCACATCATATAAGCCTTGCAAGCATTGCAACTAATAAGTTAGTTGCGAGATGATGTATTACGGAACGAGTAAAGAGACTTGCCGGTAACGAGATTGAACTAGGTATTGATACCGACGATCGAATCTCGGGCAAGTAACATACCGATGACAAAGGAACAAAGTATGTTGTTATGCGGTTTGACCGATAAAGATCTTCAGAGAATATGTAGGAGCCAATATGGGCATCCAGGTTCCGCTATTGGTTATTGACCAAGAATAGTTCTAGGTCATGTCTACATAGTTCTCGAACCCGTAGGGTCCGCACGCTAAGGTTTCGATGCGATGTTATATTATGAGTTTATGAGTTTTGATGTACCGAAGGAGTTCGGAGTCCCGGATGAGATCGGGGACATGACGAGGAGTCTCGAAATGGTCGAGACGTAAAGATCGATATATTGGACGACTATATTCGGAGTTCGGAAAGGTTCCAATGATCCGGTATTTTCGAGTACCGGAGAGTTACGGGAATTCGCCGGGGAGAAGTATTGGGCCTTATTGGGCCCTGCGGGAAAGAGAGAGGGGCTGCCTAGGGCAGGCCGCGCGCCCCCCCATGGCCTAGTCCGAATTGGACTAGGGGGAGGGGCCGCACCCCTTCCCTCTTCCCCCTTCCCCAAGTCCTAGTCCAACTAGGAGAAGAGGGGGGGAGTCCTACTCCCGGTGGGAGTAGGACTCCTCCATGGCGCGCCCCTCCTAGGGCCGGCCTCCTCCTCCCTCCCTCCTTTATATACGGGGGCAGGGGGGCACCCCATGACACACAAGTTGATCTACGGATCTTTCCTTAGCCGTGTGCGGTGCCCCCTTCCACCATATTCCACTTCGGTCATATCGTCGCGGAGCTTAGGCGAAGCCCTGCGCCGGAGAAGTCATATCGTCATGAGCTTAGGCGAAGCCCTGCGTCGGTGGAGCATCATCACCGCCACCACGCCGTCGTCGGTTGACGGAACTCATCCCCGACACTTTGCTGGATCGGAGTCCGGGATCGCCATCGAGCTGAACGTGTGCAGAACTCGGAGGTGCCGTACGTTCGGTGCTTGGATCGGTCGGATCGTGGAGACGTACGACTACATCAACCGCGTTGTTATAACGCTTCCGCTTTCGGTCTACGAGGGTACGTGGACGGACACTCTTCCCTCTCGTTGCTATGCCATCACCATGGTCTTGCGTGATCGTAGGAAATTTTTTGAAATTACTACGTTCTCCAACATTTGCTTGCTCTGAACATTGCAACCTGATGTTATTTCCTGATAAGTCTGAAACTGTTATTATTTGCAATCTTGCCGTGTCATTTTGAGCATGTTCTAGTGATTTCTGGAGATAGCTCAGTGTTCATGTTTTGTAATTCTTTACCTGTACATCATGCCCATGCCTTTTGTTATCATGTTAAGATGCTGTAGCATGATGTTTTGATGCTTGCAATATGCCTACTTGCTGTTATGGATAGATTGTTGTTATGACTTGTATAGGGTGTATGTGTTGCACCGTTGCTCCGTTTTGAGTGTGCTCTATATGAAACTTGCTTGATTTTGCATGTAGCTTCATATTATCATGTTGCATCCTTGTTTTGAGGTGTTTGCTTGATGTTTGTATGCATTTTGCATCAATGCCATGCTTATCTTGTTTTGCTCATATCTTCTAGGTCGAGTCTCGAATTAAATGAACTTTATATGTAACTTGACTAGAATTTCGTGTAGATCATCGTGGTGCATCTTAACTTGCTGTTTAACAACTTGAACATAAGGTTTATTCAGATCTGGACCAATTTCGAAATTTGCATATGAGGACTTACCGGAATTGTTATATGTTGTTTCCGGCCTCATTTAAACTTGTTTTGATGTGTTGTTCTTGTTTGCATCCTCTCTTGCCATGAGTAGCTTCATGTAGCTTTGTCATGCGTCATGCTCGGTTGTGCATCATGTCATGTTCATGTGTGGTGTGTTTACTATGTTGTGTGCTTCTTCTTGTTAGTTCCTGTTTCGTTGCGATCGTGAGGATTCGTTCGTCTACGCTTGGTTCGGCTTCATCCGTTCATCTTCTTCATGGACTCGTTCTTCTTCCTTGCGGGATTTCAGGCAAGATGACCGCTACCCTGGATCTCACTACTATCATTGCTACGCTAGTTGCTTCGTTCTTTTGCTATGCTGCGCTACCTATCACTTGCTGCTCAAGCCATCCCAAATTGCCATGTCAGCCTCTAACCTTTTGCACCCTTCCTATGCAAACCGTTGTTTGGCTATGTTACCGCTTTGCTCAGCCCTCTTATAGCGTTGTTAGTTGCGGTGAAGATGAAGTTTGTTCCTTGTTGAACATGGAGATGTTGTTCCTTGTTGGAACATGTTTACTTGTTGGGATATCACAATATATCTTATATTATTAATGCATCTATATACTTGGTAAAGGGTGGAAGGCTCGGCCCTATGCCCTGGTGTTTTGTTCCACTCTTGCCGCCCTAGTTTCCGTCATATCGGTATTATGTTCCCGGATTTTGCGTCCCTAACGCGGTCGGGTGATTTATGGGACCCCTTGACAGTTCGCTTTGAATAAGACTCCTCCAAAGAAGGCCCAACATTGGTTTTACCATTTGCCTCACCTATGCCCTTTTTCCCTTGGGTTTCGGAGCCCAAGGGTCATCTTTATTTTAGCCCCCGGGCGGTGCTCCTTCGAGTGTTGGTCCGAACCGAGCAACTTCTTGGGGCCACCACGGGCAACTCGAGGATTGGTTTTACTCATAGCTTGACTTATCCGGTGTGCCACGAGAACGAGGTACGTGCGACTCCTATCAGGATTTGTCGGCACATCCGGCGGCTTTGCTGGTCTTGTTTTATTGTTGTCGAAATGTCTTGTAGCCGGATTCCGAGACTGATCGGTCTTCCCGGGAGAAGGAATATCCTTCGTTGATCGCGAGAGCTTATCATGGGCTGTTGGGACACCCCGCAGGTTTGAACTTTCAAAGCCGTGCCGCGGTTATGTGGCAGATGGGAATTTGTTAATGTCCGGTTGTAGAAAACCGAAGTTGATCTTAATTAAAATACACCAACCGTGTGCGTAACCGTGAGTGTCTCTTTTCGGGGTTGATCGAGAGGAGAACACGATTTCTGGGTTATGTTTGACGTAAGTAGGAGTTCAGGATCACTTCTTGATCATCACTAGTTGATGACCGCCTTTGTTTCTCTTCTCGCCTCATTTGCGTATGTTAGCCACCATATATGCTTAGTCGCTGCTGCAACCTCACCACTTTACCCCTTCCTTTCCCATTTAAGCTTTGCTAGTCTTGATACCCATGGTAATGGGATTGCTGAGTCCTCGTGGCTCACAGATTACTACACCACCAGTTGCAGGTACAGGTTATGCGATGATCATGACGCGAGAGCGATGTTTATTTGTGTTGGAGTTCTTCTTCCGCTTCTTCTTCGATCGGGGATTGGTTCGTGTCGGCAGCCTGGCTAGGTGGTGGATGTTGTTTGAGTTTTGTTTATGTTTCATCCGTAGTCGGATGTTGATCTCTTGTATGATGTTGTTGTATTCATGTGACATTGTATGTATTGGATGTATCCCACTATTATGTAATGTTGATGTAATGATATCCACCTTTAAAGCTGCCCAATATGCGGGTCTATCCTTGGTGGGACCGTCGAGTTCCTTTTGGATAGGGTCGATATTGGGCGTGACAAGTTGGTATCGAGCCTCGACCGACCTTAGGAGCCCCTTGATTGATCGTGTAGTTTGGCCGTTGTTGAGTCTAGAAGAAAACTGTTTTCGAGTCTAGTTATATCGAGAGTAGGAAATCTTTTTACTCCTCTGCCTTCTTCGCCGCTCTGGTGAGAAATCTTGACGTAGGTGTTTTGAATTACTTCTCTTCCCCTTCAAATTTTTCTTTAGGATCACGTGGTTAGTTTCGTGAGTTGTCCATCCTCTTTTGTCCGGTGCATTTCTCGTCAAGTTGACTCAAGCCTCTTCATCTTTGAGTTCAATCCTCAGTTGTTTCCTTTTTCCACCCGCCCTCCCTTCTTCCTCTCGGAACCGGAGTCCGTAATCGAGTATCCATCCTACTCGTGCGAAGTCTTTGCTTTCTCTCCTCAATGATTTCAACCGGTGTTTTCTCTTCAAGATATTCGTCGATTTCCCCTTCCAAGTTGCCTGTGTTTTCCCGCCCTCCCACCCTCTTCTTCCCGGAGTCTGAGTCTGTTTCGACCATCAATTTCATTCGGGTGGAGCCTCTTCAGTCTTCCCTCAATCATTTCAACCAGTGAATTCTCGTCTCGTTCGTCATTCTTCATCTCTTTTTCTTCTCCGGTGGATTCAATTCAAGTTTTTCGTTGTCGATCTTATTCTTTCCCTCAGCTCAAATATTTCCCTTTCCTCGCTCGCCTCGCCAGCTTTATCATTTCGAGTTCGAAGACATCTCAGAGATTAAATCGTGGTCCAATTAATTCGAGGTTGTCACATCATTCTAATATTTCAGTTCTTCCGGTGCATCATCTATCTGTTCAACATCCCTTTCCAACGGTGTTCTATTTCAGTGGGCCCTAACCCACAGGTCTTTTCCCAGGATCTTACCTGACTTTTCTAATTCCCCCGGAGTTATTCTCATTTCTTTTCAAGTGTGACGTAAGAATGCATTCCATCAGTCACATGCCTTGTCAAGATCGATTTCAATTCTTTCCATTGTTGGCTCAACCTTTTCGGTTTTCAGTCCACCAAGTTTCAAGTAATTTTTGGTGGTGTTGCTCGTCGTCATTTGAAGACCGAAGAAGTGTTTTTCCTCTAAATCTTGTCCGTTCTCCTGGAGATTCGCGGTGCTAGCTCGATGTTATCCTATCTAATTGTTTCTAGTCGTGCAATTCTTTTCATCTATCCGGAGTATTTCAGGAGTTGCTTTTCTGTTCCGATCATCCGGAGGCCTTCTTTTCGGAAGATTTCTTCATTCTAAGTTTTCAGATTCGTTCTCCAATTATTCTATATCCGTGCCACTTCGTTCGTCTCAATATTCTTCCGGTGCTTCCTTCAAGTATTCTTCTATCAGTTCGCGATCTCTTTGTTCTCTTGCATTTTAATTCCCTCAAGTATCTTCGTGCTTTTCTAATTCTTTCCGGCGATCCGTTCTCTTCTCTATGTTCATTTTCATTTTTTTCACGGTGGTTCGTTCAAGATTCTTTTCCTTGTTTATCATAATAATCCATTCGTTCTTTTCAATCCTACCGGTGGTTCATGAAGACCTTCTCAAGTTTGTGTTATGTCACTTCTCAATTCTTTTTCAAGAAGAATAAGTAATATGCAAAATCGATTGTTTGTCAGCAATTTAATTTGATGAAGGATAAGCATACAATAAATCTTATTCTTATTTCATCCAAGTGTTTAATCCTCCTTCGAGTTTGTTCTTGATGAATAAATTCTAGTTCCAAGTGTTTTCATCTATTCTTTTCCGAGTTCAAATTTACTCGACCATCTCGCCGAAACCTCCATCTTAATCATCGCAATGCTCATCTTATTCTTTCGTCCTTCATTCTAGCTCATCATCCTTTCGTTACCGGAGTTCTTCACGGTGGTTCTTCATGATTTAATTCATTCTTCAAGAGTTCATCAAGTATCATTCCATTCTCTCAAGTTCAAGTTCTATTCCTCCATGTTTTAACCGGTGTGCTGCCTAAATCCTTCCAGTCTTATTCGTTTCTTTTCTCATTCTAACCACTCCGGTTAGAACGAGTGGTTTCATAGTCTATCTGATTCCGTGAGCTTTCAATTCTCGTCATTCTCGCTGTTCCTCTCGCTTTTCTCGAGTGCTCTCGATTCTTTGCTTCTTCTCTTGAGTTTTTGTTTCACCTCATCCCTTTTCCCTTCCGTCTCGGTCCTAAGATCTCGGACGAGATCTCTTGTTAGTGGAGGAGTGTTGTAACGCCCGGATTCGATCGCGCCTGTGTCCGCCAGATTATTCGTCGTCTTTGCCATGTCATTTGCTTGCGTGTTGCACTTTGCCATGTCATCATATGCATTTCATATCATGTCATCATGTACATTTCGTTTTGCATACGTGTTCGCCTCATGCATCCGAGCATTTTCCCGTTGTCCGCTTTTGCAATCCGCACTCCTATGTCTCCGGCGCCCCTTTTACCTCTTTTCATGTGCGGGTGCTAAACGTTCTCGAATGGACCGAGGTTTGTCAAGCTGCCTTGGTATAGCACCGTAGACCGCTGTCAAGTTTCGGGTCATTTGGAGGTCGTTTGATACTCCAACGGTTAACCGGGTAACCGCAAAAGCCTCCTTCTCTTTGCAGCCCAACACCCTTCCAAAGTGGCCCAAAACCCACCAAACTCCCCTCCATGCTCTCGGTCGTTCGATCACGATCGCGTGGCCGAAAACCGCACCTCATTTGGACTCTCCTAGCTCCCTCTACCTATAAATACATCTCCCCCTCCGAAATTCGCGGATCATTCCCCCCGAAACCCTAAAAATCACCCTCCGCCGCCACCGGACACGTCCGGCCGGCGCCGGACATGTCCACCCGCCGCCCCCGACCAATCCCGCCTCGCACGTCGCTCGCCGCTGCCGTCCCGCGCGCATGTCTGCCATGTTCGAATCGGCCTCGCTTGCCTGCCAGCCACGCCGCCGCCGCCGCCCGTCGGAGTTCAGCGGCCACGCGCCCCGGACTCCGCCGCCGTCCCCGCCTCGCCCGGCTTGCTTTCGCCGCCGGCCGCAGCGCGCCTCCCCTGGAGCGCCCTGGCCGCCGCCCGGCGTGCCGCATGCGCAGCGCTGCGCCGCCGCGCAGTGCTCCCGCCACCGGCCGGACCTCCGCCGCCTCCGCCTCACTCCGCCCGGCAGCCGCCCGACGTGCTCGGCCTGCCCCCCCCGCCCCGGATCGCGGCGCCTCGGCCCGGCGCCCCTCGCGCCTCGCCTCAAGCCCTCCAACTCCGGCCGCCGCCCCGCCGGAGGCCTCGCTGGCGCCGCTGTCGCGGATCCACGGATCCGGACGAGATCCACCACTACCACCAACCAAACGCCCTGTCCCTGCCCGGGATCTCCTCGTCCCGCACGCCTCCGTCCCGGGTTGACTTTCCCGGAGGTGATATTTTCACTAAGACCCCGAAATTGTTGCATTTTTGTTGCATATTCATCGTGCCATAACTTTGCATCCGTAGTCTGCTTTTATGCGTGTATTATGTCAAAATGTTCGTCTCGAAGAGTAGATCATTTCATCTCATTGCATCATTTTCATTTGAGCTCATCTTGATGCCCGAAATGCTGCTGGAAGAGTGCTATGTGATGTTAGTTTCTGTTTCTTAACAGAACTTGCACTTTTGTCATTTTTGCCATGATTGATGTGTGCATCCTATGGACTTGAGTCCTACATGTGTTTTGTAATGTGCCATGCCATCTTTACAGTGGTGCTTGCTATGCATTTTTGTGATCAATGTGGTGACTAGCACAAGCATGCAAACTAGGCTTCATGATATTGCTGTTTTCAGCCCTGTTCTGCTGATATTTTTATGCCATGTAAACTTGATGCTACCGAGAGATACATGCTTATTTTGAGATACTTCAGTACGGATGTTTTGTTATACATGTCTTGCTCTATCCATCCATGCCCTTGTTTGCAATTATGGAATGCCATAGCTTGAGTCAATCGAGCTCTACTTTTGCTATAAAATGTTTCCTGGCAGATTGTTTACATGTTATTCAATTTTGCCAAGGTTGTTGTAGTTGATCCTTGCATGCTATGATGTTTTTCTTGCCATGTATAGATTCTATGCCATGTCTTCTTACTGTTGGTTGCCTTGACATGTCATGTATTGCTCTGTGGTGAGTGATTCAAGCTCACCAACATGCCTACTTATTGTTGTTCCTGCCATGTTTGAATCTGTAATATAACTTGCCATGTTTACATGGGTGCCATCATATTTTTTGATCCTTTTTGGCTTATGGTCAGTAAGGGACTTTTGTTCTATGCAATTATTAGATTCATGCCATGCCTTTGTTTGCCATGATAAGTTCCTGTAACATGTTGTTTGCTTGCTCTGAACATTGCAACCTGATGTTATTTCTTGATAAGTCTGAAACTGTTATTATTTGCAATCTTGCCGTGTCATTTTGAGCATGTTCTAGTGATTTCTGGAGATAGCTCAGTGTTCATGTTTTGTAATTCTTTACCTGTACATCATGCCCATGCCTTTTGTTATCATGTTAAGATGCTGTAGCATGATGTTTTGATGCTTGCAATATGCCTACTTGCTGTTATGGATGATTGTTGTTATGACTTGTATAGGGTGTATGTGTTGAACCGCTGTTCGCTTTTGAGTGTGCTCTATATGAAACTTGCTTGATTTTGCATGTAGCTTCATATTATCATGTTGCATCCTTGTTTTGAGGTGTTTGCTTGATGTTTGTATGCATTTTGCATCAATGCCATGCTTATCTTGTTTTCTCATATCTTCTAGGTCGTAGCTCCGAATTAAATGAACTTTATATGTAACTTGACTAGAATTTCGTGTAGATCATCGTGGTGCATCTTAACTTGCTGTTTAACAACTTGAACATAAGGTTTATTCAGATCTGGACCAATTTCGAAATTTGCATATGAGGACTTACCGGAATTGTTATATGTTGTTTCCGGCCTCATTTAAACTTGTTTTGATGTGTTGTTCTTGTTTGCATCCTCTCTTGCCATGAGTAGCTTCATGTAGCTTTGTCATGCGTCATGCTCGGTTGTGCATCATGTCATGTTCATGTGTGGTGTGTTTACTATGTTGTGTGCTTCTTCTTGTTAGTTCCTGTTTCGTTGCGATCGTGAGGATTCGCTCGCTCACGCTTGGTTCGGCTTCATCCGTTCATCTTCTTCATGGACTCGTTCTTCTTCCTTGCGGGATTTCAGGCAAGATGACCGCTACCCTGGATCTCACTACTATCATTGCTATGCTAGTTGCTTCGTTCTTTCGCTATGCTGCGCTACCTATCACTTGCTGCTCAAGCCATCCCAAATTGCCATGTCAGCCTCTAACCTTTTGCACCCTTCCTATGCAAACCGTTGTTTGGCTATGTTACCGCTTTGCTCAGCCCCTCTTATAGCGTTGTTAGTTGCAGGTGAAGATGAAGTTTGTTCCTTGTTGGAACATGGAGATGTTGTTCCTTGTTGGAACATGTTTACTTGTTGGGATATCACAATATATCTTATATTATTAATGCATCTATATACTTGGTAAAGGGTGGAAGGCTCGGCCTTATGCCTGGTGTTTTGTTCCACTCTTGCCGCCCTAGTTTCCGTCATATCGGTATTATGTTCCCGGATTTTGCGTCCCTAACGCGGTCGGGTGATTTATGGGACCCCTTGACAGTTCGCTTTGAATAAGACTCCTTCAAAGAAGGCCCAACATTGGTTTTACCATTTGCCTCACCTATGCCCTTTTTCCTTGGGTTTCCGGAGCCCAAGGGTCATCTTTATTTTAGCCCCGGCCGGTGCTCCTTCGAGTGTTGGTCCGAACCGAGCAATCATGGGCCACCACGGGCAACTCGAGGATTGGTTTTACTCGTAGCTTGACTTATCCGGTGTGCCACGAGAACGAGGTACGTCGACTCCTATCAGATTTGTCGGCACATCCGGCGGCTTTGCTGGTCTTGTTTTATTCTTTGTCGAAATGTCTTGTAGCCGGATTCCGAGACTGATCGGGTCTTCCCGGGAGAAGGAATATCCTTCGTTGATCGCGAGAGCTTATCATGGGCTTGTTGGGACACCCTGCAGGGTTTGAACTTTCAAAGCCGTGCTCGCGGTTATGTGGTAGATGGGAATTTGTTAATGTCGGTTGTAGAAAACCGAAGTTGATCTTAATTAAAATACACCAACCGTGTGCGTAACCGTGAGTGTCTCTTTTCGGGGTTGATCGAGAGGAGAACACGGTTTCTGGGTTATGTTTGACGTAAGTAGGAGTTCAGGATCACTTCTTGATCATTACTAGTTGATGACCGTTCCTTTGTTTCTCTTCTTGCTCTCATTTGCGTATGTTAGCCACCATATATGCTTAGTCGCTGCTGCAACCTCACCACTTTACCCCCCTTCCTTTCCCATTTAAGCTTTGCTAGTCTTGATACCCATGGTAATGGGATTGCTGAGTCCTCGTGGCTCACAGATTACTACACCACCAGTTGCAGGTACAGGTTATGCGATGATCATGACGCGAGAGCGATGTTTATTTGTGTTGGAGTTCTTCTTCCGCTTCTTCTTCGATCGGGGATTGGTTCCGGTCGGCAGCCTGGCTAGCAGGTGGATGTTGTTTGAGTTTTGTTTATGTTTCATCCGTAGTCGGATGTTGATCTCTTGTATGATGTTGTTGTATTCATGTGACATTGTATGTATTGGATGTATCCCACTATTATGTAATGTTGATGTAATGATATCCACCTTGCAAAAGCTGTTCCAATATCGGGTCTATCCTTGGTGGGACCGTCGAGTTCTTTTGGATAGGGTCGCATATTGGGCGTGACAAGTTGGTATCGAGCCTCGACCGACCTTAGGAGCCCCTTGATTGATCGTGTAGTTTGGCCGTTGTTGAGTCTAGAAGAAAACTGTTTTCTGAGTCTAGTTATATCGGAGAGTAGGAATTCTTTTTACTCCTCTGCCCCTTCGTCGCTCTGGTGAGAAATCTTGATGTAGGTGTTTTGAATTACTTCTCTTCCCCTTCAAATTTTTCTTTAGGATCACGTGGTTAGTTTCGTGAGTTGTCCATCCTCTTTTGTCCGGTGCATTTCTCGTCAAGTTGACTCAAGCCTCTTCATCTTTGAGTTCAATCCTCAGTTGTTTCCTTTTTCCACCCGCCCTCCCTTCTTCCTCTCGGAACCAGAGTCCGTAATCGAGTATCCATCCTACTCGTATGCGAAGTCTTTGCTTTCTCTCCTCAATGATTTCAACCGTGTTTTCTCTTCAAGATATTCGCCGATTTCCCTTCCAAGTTGCTGTGTTTTCCCGCCTCCCACCCTCTTCTTCCCGGAGTCTCGAGTCTGTTTCGACCATCAATTTCATTCTGGTGGAGCCTCTTCAGTCTTCCCTCAATCATTTCAACCAGTGAATTCTCGTCTTGTTCGTCATTCTTCATCTCTTTTTCTTCTCCGGTGGATTCCATTCAAGTTTTTCGTTGTCGATCTTATTCTTTCCCTCAGCTCAAATATTTCCCTTTCCTCGTTCGCCTCTCGCCAGTTTATCATTTCGGAGTTCGGAAGACATCTCAGGAGATTCGTCTGTGGTCCAATTAATTCGAGGTTGTCACCTCATTCTAATATTTCAGTTCTTCCGGTGCATCATCTATCTGTTCAACATCCCTTTCCAACGGTGTTCTATTTCAGTGGGCCCTAACCCACAGGTCTTTTCCCAGGATCTTACCTGACTTTTCTAATTCCCCCGGAGTTATTCTCATTTCTTTTCAAGTGTGACGTAAGAATGCATTCCATCAGTCACATGCCTTGTCAAGATCGATTTCAATTCTTTCCATTGTTGGCTCAACCTTTTCGGTTTTCGGTCACCAAGTTTCTCAAGTAATTTTGGTGGTGTTTCTCGTCGTCATTTGAAGACCAAGAAGAGTTTTCCTCTAAATCTTGTCCGTTCTCCCGGAGATTCGCGGTGCTAGCTCGATGTTATCCTATCTAATTGTTTCCAGTCGTGCAATTCTTTTCATCTATCCGGAGTATTTCAGGAGTTGCTTTTCTGTTCCGATCATCCGGAGGCCTTCTTTTCGGAAGATTTCTTCATTCTAAGTTTTCAGATTCGTTCTCCAATTATTCTATATCCGTGCCACTTCGTTCGTCTCAATATTCTTCCGGTGCTTCATTCAAGTATTCTTCTATCAGTTCGCGATCTCTTTGTTCTCTTGCATTTTAATTCCCTCAAGTATCTTCGTGCTTTTCTAATTCTTTCCGGCGATCCGTTCTCTTCTCTATGTTCATTTTCATTTTTTTCACGGTGGTTCGTTCAAGATTCTTTTCCTTGTTTATCATAATAATCCATTCGTTCTTTTCAATCCTACCGGTGGTTCATGAAGACCTTCTCAAGTTTGTGTTATGTCACTTCTCAATTCTTTTTCAAGAAGAATAAGTAATATGCAAAATCCATTGTTTGTCAGCAATTTAATTTGATGAAGGATAAGCATACAATAAATCTTATTCTTATTTCATCCAAGTGTTTAATCCCCTCCTTCAGAGTTTGTTCTTGATGAATAAATTCTAGTTCCAAGTGTTTTCATCTATTCTTTTCCGGAGTTCAAATTTACTCGACCATCTCGTCGGAAACCTCCATCTTAATCATCGCAATGCTCATCTTATTCTTTCGTCCTTCATTCTAGCTCATCATCCTTTCGTTACCGGAGTTCTTCACGGTGGTTCTTCATGATTTAATTCATTCTTCAAGAGTTCATCAAGTATCATTCCATTCTCTCAAGTTCAAGTTCTATTCCTCCATGTTTTAACCGGTGTGCTGCCTAAATCCTTCCAGTCTTATTCGTTTCTTTTCTCATTCTAACCACTCCGGTTAGAACGAGTGGTTTCATAGTCTATCTGATTCCGTGAGCTTTCAATTCTCGTCATTCTCGCTGCTCTCCTCGCTTTCTCGAGTGCTCTCGATTCTTTGCTTCTTCTCTTGAGTTTTTGTTTCACCTCATCCCTTTTTCCCTTCCGTCTCGGTCCTAAGATCTCGGGACGAGATCTCTTGTTAGTGGAGGAGTGTTGTAACGCCCCGGATTCGATGCGCCAGGTGTCCGCCAGTTATTCGTCGTCTTTGCCATGTCATTTGCTTGCGTGTTGCACTTTGCCATGTCATCATATGCATTTCATATCATGTCATCATGTACATTTCGTTTTGCATACGTGTTCGTCTCATGCATCCGAGCATTTTCCCCGTTGTCCGTTTTGCAATCCGGCACTCCTATGTCTCCCGGCGCCCCCTTTTACCTCTTTTCATGTGCGGGTGCTAAACGTTCTCGGAATGGACCGAGGTTTGTCAAGCGGCCTTGGTATAGCACCGGTAGACCGCCTCTCAAGTTTCGGGTCATTTGGAGGTCGTTTGATACTCCAACGGTTAACCGGGTAACCGCAAAAGCCTCCTTCTCTTTGCAGCCCAACACCCTTCCAAAGTGGCCCAAAACCCACCAAACTCCCCTCCATGCTCTCGGTCGTTCGATCACGATCGCGTGGCCGAAAACCGCACCTCATTTGGACTCTCCTAGCTCCCTCTACCTATAAATACATCTCCTCCAAATTCGCGGATCATTCCCCGAAACCCTAAAATCACCTCCGCCGCCACGGACACGTCCGGCCGGCGCGGACATGTCCAGCCTCCGCCTCGACCAATCCGCCTCGCCACGTCGCTCCCGCCGCCGTCCCGCACGCCGCGCGCCATGTTCGGATCGGGCCCGCTTGCCTGACAACGCGCGCCGCCGCCGCCCGTCCGAGTCCGCGCCCCGCGCCGGACTCCGCCGCCGTCCCCGCCTCGCCCGGCAGCTTGCTTCGCCGCCCGGCCGCCGCCTCCCCGCCTGGAGCGCCACCCCGCGCCGCCCGGCGTGCCGGTGCCAGGCAGCTGCGCGCGCCGCCCGTGCTCCCGCCACCGGCGGACCTCCGCCGCCTCCGCCTCACTCCGCCCGGCCGCCGCCCGGCGTGCTCGGCAGCCCCGCCCGCCGGATCGCCGCCTCGGCCGGCGCGCTCGCGCCGCCTCGCCTCCCGCGCCCCTCCAACTCCGGCCGCCGCCCGCCGTCGCCGGAGCGCCGCCGTCGCCGGATCCACCGGATCCGGACGAGATCCACCACTACCACCAACCAAACGAGATCCACTGCACCACCACCAACCAAACGCCTCGCCCCGGGTTGACTTTCCTGAGGTGATATTTTCACTAAGACCCCGAAATTGGATCTCATCGTCCATAACTTTACATCCGTAGCTGCTGCGCGTGTATTATGTCAAAATGTTCGGGTTGACTTTCATCTAGGTGATATTTTCACTAAGACTTGATGCCCGAAATTGTTGCATTTTTGTTGCATATTCATCGTGCCATAACTTTGCATCCTATGGACTTGAGTCCTACATGTGTTTTGTAATGTGCCATGCCATCTTTACAGTGGTGCTTGCTATGCATTTTTGTGATCAATGTGGTGACTAGCACAAGCATGCAAACTAGGCTTCATGATATTGCTGTTTTCAGCCCTGTTCATTGATATTTTTATGCCATGTAAACTTGATGCTACCGAGAGATACATGCTTATTTTGAGATACTTCAGTACGGATGTTTTGTTATACATGTCTTGCTCTATCCATCCATGCCCTTGTTTGCAATTATGGAATGCTATAGCTTGAGTCAATCGAGCTCTACTTTTGCTATAAAATGTTTCCTGGCAGATTGTTTACATGTTATTCAATTTTGCCAAGGTTGTTGTAGTTGATCCTTGCATGCTATGATGTTTTTCTTGCCACGTATAGATTCTATGCCATGTCTTCTTACTGTTGGTTGCCTTGCCATGTCATGTATTGCTCTGTGGTGAGTGATTCAAGCTCACCAACATGCCTACTTATTGTTGTTCCTGCCATGTTTGAATCTGTAATATAACTTGCCATGTTTACATGGGTGCCATCATATTTTTTGATCCTTTTTGGCTTATGGTCAGTAAGGGACTTTTGTTCTATGCAATTATTAGATTCATGCCATGCCTTTGTTTGCCATGATAAGTTCCTGTAACATGTTGTTTGCTTGCTCTGAACATTGCAACCTGATGTTATTTCCTGATAAGTCTGAAACTGTTATTATTTGCAATCTTGCCGTGTCATTTTGAGCATGTTCTAGTGATTTCTGGAGATAGCTCAGTGTTCATGTTTGTAATTCTTTACCTGTACATCATGCCCATGCCTTTTGTTATCATGTTAAGATGCTGTAGCATGATGTTTTGATGCTTGCAATATGCCTACTTGCTGTTATGGACAGATTGTTGTTATGACTTGTATAGGGTGTATGTGTTGCACCGTTGCTCCGTTTTGAGTGTGCTCTATATGAAACTTGCTTGATTTTGCATGTAGCTTCATATTATCATGTTGCATCCTTGTTTTGAGGTGTTTGCTTGATGTTTGTATGCATTTTGCATCAATGCCATGCTTATCTTGTTTTCTCATATCTTCTAGGTCGTAGCTCCGAATTAAATGAACTTTATATGTAACTTGACTAGAATTTCGTGTAGATCATCGTGGTGCATCTTAACTTGCTGTTTAACAACTTGAACATAAGGTTTATTCAGATCTGGACCAATTTCGAAATTTGCATATGAGGACTTACCGGAATTGTTATATGTTGTTTCCGGCCTCATTTAAACTTGTTTTGATGTGTTGTTCTTGTTTGCATCCTCTCTTGCCATGAGTAGCTTCATGTAGCTTTGTCATGCGTCATGCTCGGTTGTGCATCATGTCATGTTCATGTGTGGTGTGTTTACTATGTTGTGTGCTTCTTCTTGTTAGTTCCTGTTTTGTTGCGATCGTGAGGATTCGTTCGTCTACGCTTGGTTCGGCTTCATCCGTTCATCTTCTTCATGGACTCGTTCTTCTTCCTTGGATTTCAGGCAAGATGACCGCTACCCTGGATCTCACTACTATCATTGCTATGCTAGTTGCTTCGTTCTTTCGCTATGCTGCGCTACCTATCACTTGCTGCTCAAGCCATCCCAAATTGCCATGTCAGCCTCTAACCTTTTGCACCCTTCCTATGCAAACCGTTGTTTGGCTATGTTACCGCTTTGCTCAGCCCTCTTATAGCGTTGTTAGTTGCAGGTGAAGATGAAGTTTGTTCCTTGTTGAACATGGAGATGTTGTTCCTTGTTGGAACATGTTTACTTGTTGGGATATCACAATATATCTTATATTATTAATGCATCTATATACTTGGTAAAGGGTGGAAGGCTCGGCCTTATGCCTGGTGTTTTGTTCCACTCTTGCCGCCCTAGTTTCCGCCATATCGGTATTATGTTCCCGGATTTTGCGTCCCTAACGCGGTCGGGTGATTTATGGGACCCCTTGACAGTTCGCTTTGAATAAGACTCCTCCAAAGAAGGCCCAACATTGGTTTTACCATTTGCCTCACCTATGCCCTTTTTCCTTGGGTTTCGGAGCCCAAGGGTCATCTTTATTTTAGCCCCGGGCGGTGCTCTTCGAGTGTTGGTCCGAACCGAGCAATCATGGGCCACCACGGGCAACTCGAGGATTGGTTTTACTCGTAGCTTGACTTATCCGGTGTGCCACGAGAACGAGGTATGCGTCGACTCCTATCAGATTTGTCGGCACATCCGGCGGCTTTGCTGGTCTTGTTTTATTGCTGTCGAAATGTCTTGTAGCCGGATTCGAGACTGATCGGGTCTTCCGGGAGAAGGAATATCCTTCGTTGATCGCGAGAGCTTATCATGGGCTGTTGGGACACCCTGCAGGGTTTGAACTTTCAAAGCCGTGCCGCAGATTATGTGGCAGATGGGAATTTGTTAATGTCCGGTTGTAGAAAACCCGAAGTTGATCTTAATTAAAATACACCAACGTGTAAGCGAACGTGAGTGTCTCTTTTCGGGGTTGATCGAGAGGAGAACACGGTTTCTGGGTTATGTTTGACGTAAGTAGGAGTTCAGGATCACTTCTTGATCATTACTAGTTGATGACCGTTCCTTTGTTTCTCTTCTCGCTCTCATTTGCGTATGTTAGCCACCATATATGCTTAGTCGCTGCTGCAACCTCACCACTTTACCCCCCTTCCTTTCCCATTTAAGCTTTGCTAGTCTTGATACCCATGGTAATGGGATTGCTGAGTCCTCGTGGCTCACAGATTACTACACCACCAGTTGCAGGTACAGGTTATGCGATGATCATGACGCGAGAGCGATGTTTATTTGTGTTGGAGTTCTTCTTCTGCTTCTTCTTCGATCAGGGGATTGGTTCCAGGTCGGCAGCCTGGGCTAGCAGGGTGGATGTTGATTGAGTTTCTGTTTATGTTTCATCCGTAGTCGGATGTTGATCTCTTGTATGATGTTGTTGTATTCATGTGACATTGTATGTATTGGATGTATCCCACTATTATGTAATGTTGATGTAATGATATCCACCTTGCAAAAGCGTTCCAATATGCGGGTCTATCCTTGGTGGGACCGTCGAGTTCCTTTTGGATAGGGTCGCATATTGGGCGTGACAAGTTGGTATCAGAGCCTCGACCGACCTTAGGAGCCCCCTTGATTGATCGTGTAGTTTGGCCGTTGTTGAGTCTAGAAGAAAACTGTTTTCTGAGTCTAGTTATATCGGAGAGTAGGAATTCTTTTTATTCCTCTGCCCCTTCGTCGCTCTGGTGAGAAATCTTGACGTAGGTGTTTTGAATTACTTCTCTTCCCCTTCAAATTTTTCTTTAGGATCACGTGGTTAGTTTCGTGAGTTGTCCATCCTCTTTTGTCCGGTGCATTTCTCGTCAAGTTGACTCAAGCCTCTTCATCTTTGAGTTCAATCCTCAGTTGTTTCCTTTTTCCACCCGCCCTCCCTTCTTCCTCTCGGAACCGGAGTCCGTAATCGAGTGTCCATCCTACTCGTATGAAGTCTTTGCTTTCTCTCCTCAATGATTTCAACCGTGTTTTCTTCAAGATATTCACGATTTCCCTTCCAAGTTGCCTGTGTTTTCCGCCTCCCACCCTCTTCTTCCCGGAGTCCGAGTCTGTTTGACCATCAATTTCATTCGGGTGGAGCCTCTTCAGTCTTCCCTCAATCATTTCAACCAGTGAATTCTCGTCTCGTTCGTCATTCTTCATCTCTTTTTCTTCTCCGGTGGATTCAATTCAAGTTTTTCGTTGTCGATCTTATTCTTTCCCTCAGCTCAAATATTTCCCTTTCCTCGTTCGCCTCTCGCCAGTTTATCATTTCGGAGTTCGGAAGACATCTCAGGAGATTCGTCTGTGGTCCAATTAATTCAAGGTTGTCACCTCATTCTAATATTTCAGTTCTTCCGGTGCATCATCTATCTGTTCAACATCCCTTTCCAACGGTGTTCTATTTCAGTGGGCCCTAACCCACAGGTCTTTTCCCAGGATCTTACCTGACTTTTCTAATTCCCCCGGAGTTATTCTCATTTCTTTTCAAGTGTGACGTAAGAATACATTCCATCAGTCACATGCCTTGTCAAGATCGATTTCAATTCTTTCCATTGTTGGCTCAACCTTTTGGGTTTTCAGTCTACCGAAGTTTCTCAGTAATTTTTGGTGGTGTTGCTCGTCGTCATTTGAAGACCGAAGAAGAGTTTTTCCTCTAAATCTTGTCCGTTCTCCCGGAGATTCGCGGTGCTAGCTCGATGTTATCCTATCTAATTGTTTCCAGTCGTGCAATTCTTTTCATCTATCCGGAGTATTTCAGGAGTTGCTTTTCTGTTCCGATCATCCGGAGGCCTTCTTTTCGGAAGATTTCTTCATTCTAAGTTTTCAGATTCGTTCTCCAATTATTCTATATCCGTGCCACTTCGTTCGTCTCAATATTCTTCCGGTGCTTCGCTCAAGTATTCTTCTATCAGTTCGCGATCTCTTTGTTCTCTTGCATTTTAATTCCCTCAAGTATCTTCGTGCTTTTCTAATTCTTTCCGGCGATCCGTTCTCTTCTCTATGTTCATTTTCATTTTTTTCACGGTGGTTCGTTCAAGATTCTTTTCCTTGTTTATCATAATAATCCATTCGTTCTTTTCAATCCTACCGTGGTTCATGAAGACCTTCTCAAGTTTGTGTTATGTCACTTCTCAATTCTTTTCAAGAAGAATAAGTAATATGCAAAATCCATTGTTTGTCAACAATTTAATTTGATGAAGGATAAGCATACAATAAATCTTATTCTTATTTCATCCAAGTGTTTAATCCTCCTTCGAGTTTGTTCTTGATGAATAAATTCTAGTTCCAAGTGTTTTCATCTATTCTTTTCCGGAGTTCAAATTTACTCGACCATCTCGTCGGAAACCTCCATCTTAATCATCGCAATGCTCATCTTATTCTTTCGTCCTTCATTCTAGCTCATCATCCTTTCGTTACCGGAGTTCTTCACGGTGGTTCTTCATGATTTAATTCATTCTTCAAGAGTTCATCAAGTATCATTCCATTCTCTCAAGTTCAAGTTCTATTCCTCCATGTTTTAACCGGTGTGCTGCCTAAATCCTTCCAGTCTTATTCGTTTCTTTTCTCATTCTAACCACTCCGGTTAGAACGAGTGGTTTCATAGTCTATCTGATTCCGTGAGCTTTCAATTCTCGTCATTCTCGTCGTTCCTCTCGTTTTCTCGAGTGCTCTCGATTCTTTGCTTCTTCTCTTGAGTTTTTGTTTCACCTCATCCCTTTTTCCCTTCCGTCTCGGTCCTAAGATCTCGGGACGAGATCTCTTGTTAGTGGAGGAGTGTTGTAACGCCCCGGATTCGATGCGCCAGGTGTCCGCCAGTTATTCGTCGTCTTTGCCATGTCATTTGCTTGCGTGTTGCACTTTTCCATGTCATCATATGCATTTCATATCATGTCATCATGCACATTTCGTTTTGCATACGTGTTCGTCTCATGCATCCGAGCATTTTCCCCGTTGTCCGTTTTGCAATCCAGCACTCCTATGTCTCCCGGCGCCCCCTTTTACCTCTTTTCATGTGCGGGTGCT
Organism: Aegilops longissima; assembly: GCA_021605205.1. Classification (NCBI taxonomy): domain Eukaryota; kingdom Viridiplantae; phylum Streptophyta; class Magnoliopsida; order Poales; family Poaceae; genus Aegilops; species Aegilops longissima. The sequence goes on along the minus strand of CM038677.1, from coordinate 600,668,923 downwards.
AAACGTTCTCGGAATGGACCGAGGTTTGTCAAGCGGCCTTGGTATAGCACCGGTAGACCGCCTGTCAAGTTTCGGGTCATTTGGAGGTCGTTTGATACTCCAACGGTTAACCGGGTAACCGCAAAAGCCTCCTTCTCTTTGCAGCCCAACACCCTTCCAAAGTGGCCCAAAACCCACCAAACTCCCCTCCATGCTCTCGGTCGTTCGATCACGATCGCGTGGCCGAAAACCGCACCTCATTTGGACTCTCCTAGCTCCCTCTACCTATAAATACATCTCCCCCTCCGAAATTCGCGGATCATTCCCCCCGAAACAATAAAAATCACCCTCCGCCGCCACCGGACACTTCCGGCCGGCGCCGGACATGTCCAGCCGCCGCCCCCGACCAATCCCGCCTCGCCACGTCGCTCCCGCCGCCGTCTCAGCGCCCGCTGCCCACATGTCCGGATCGGCCCGCCCGCCCGACAACGCCGCCGCCGCCATCCGTCCGAGCCCGCGCCCGCGCCGCGGACTCCGCCGCCGTCCCCGCCTCGCCCGGCAGCTCGCTTCGCCGCCGGCGCGCCGCCTCCCGCCAGGAGCGCTTTGCCGCGCCGCCCGGCCGTGCCGCGCCAGGCCAGGCGGCGCCGCCGCCAGTGCTCCCGCCACCGGCGGACCTCCGCCGCCTCCGCCTCCTCCGCCCGGCCGCCGCCCGGCGTGCTCGGCGGCCCGCCCGCCGGACGCGCCGCCTCGGCCGCGCCCCTCGCCTCGCCTCCCGCGCCCCTCCAACTCCGGCCGCCGCCCTCGCCGGAGGCCTCGCCGGCGCCGCCGTCGCCGGATCCACCGGATCCGGACGAGATCCACCACCACCACCAACCAAACGCCCCCGTCCCTGCCCGGGATCTCCTCGTCCCGCACGCCTCCGTCCCGGGTTGACTTTCCCGGAGGTGATATTTTCACTAAGACCCCGAAATTGTTGCATTTTTGTTGCATATTCATCGTGCCATAACTTTGCATCCGTAGCTCCGTTTTGCGCGTGTATTATGTCAAAATGTTCGTCTCGAAGAGTAGATCATTTCATCTCATTGCATCATTTTCATTTGAGCTCATCTTGATGCCCGAAATGCTGCTGGAAGAGTGCTATGTGATGTTAGTTTTGTTTCTTATAACTTGCACTTTGTCATTTTGCCATGATTGATGTGTGCATCCTATGGACTTGAGTCCTACATGTGTTTTGTAATGTGCCATGCCATCTTTACAGTGGTGCTTGCTATGCATTTTTGTGATCAATGTGGTGACTAGCACAAGCATGCAAACTAGGCTTCATGATATTGCTGTTTTCAGCCCTGTTCTGCTGATATTTTTATGCCATGTAAACTTGATGCTACCGAGAGATACATGCTTATTTTGAGATACTTCAGTACGGATGTTTTGTTATACATGTCTTGCTCTATCCATCCATGCCCTTGTTTGCAATTATGGAATGCCATAGCTTGAGTCAATCGAGCTCTACTTTTGCTATAAAATGTTTCCTGGCAGATTGTTTACATGTTATTCAATTTTGCCAAGGTTGTTGTAGTTGATCCTTGCTTGCTATGATGTTGTTCTTGCCATGTATAGATTCTATGCCATGTCTTCTTACTGTTGGTTGCCTTGCCATGTCATGTATTGCTCTGTGGTGAGTGATTCAAGCTCACCAACATGCCTACTTATTGTTGTTCCTGCCATGTTTGAATCTGTAATATAACTTGCCATGTTTACATGGGTGCCATCATATTTTCTGATCCTTTTTGGCTTATGGTCAGTAAGGGACTTTTGTTCTATGCAATTAGTAGATTCATGCCATGCCTTTATTTGCCATGATAAGTTCCTGTAACATGTTGTTTGCTTGCTCTGAACATTGCAACCTGATGTTATTTCCTGATAAGTCTGAAACTGTTATTATTTGCAATCTTGCCGTGTCATTTTGAGCATGTTCTAGTGATTTCTGGAGATAGCTCAGTGTTCATGTTTTGTAATGCTTTACCTGTACATCATGCCCATGCCTTTTGTTATCATGTTAAGATGCTGTAGCATGATGTTTTGATGCTTGCAATATGCCTACTTGCTGTTATGGACAGATTATTGTTATGACTTGTATAGGGTGTATGTGTTGCACCGTTGCTCCGTTTTGAGTGTGCTCTATATGAAACTTGCTTGATTTTGCATGTAGCTTCATATTATCATGTTGCATCCTTGTTTTGAGGTGTTTGCTTGATGTTTGTATGCATTTTGCATCAATGCCATGCTTATCTTGTTTTGCTCATATCTTCTAGGTCGTAGCTCCGAATTAAATGAACTTTATATGTAACTTGACTAGAATTTCGTGTAGATCATCGTGGTGCATATTAACTTGCTGTTTAAAAACTTGAACATAAGGTTTATTCAGATCTGGACCAATTTCGAAATTTGCATATGAGGACTTACCGAATTGTTATATGTTGTTTCCGCCTCATTTAAACTTGTTTTGATGTGTTGTTCTTGTTTGCATCCTCTCTTGCCATGAGTAGCTTCATGTAGCTTTGTCATGCGTCATACTCGGTTGTGCATCATGTCATGTTCATGTGTGGTGTGTTTACTATGTTGTGTGCTTCTTCTTGTTAGTTCTGCTTGCTATGCGATCGTGAGGATTCGTTCGCTCACGCTTGGTTCGGCTTCATCCGTTCATCTTCTTCATGGACTCGTTCTTCTTCCTTGCGGGATTTCAGGCAAGATGACCGCTACCCTGGATCTCACTACTATCATTGCTATGCTAGTTGCTTCGTTCTTTCGCTATGCTGCGCTACCTATCACTTGCTGCTCAAGCCATCCCAAATTGCCATGTCAGCCTCTAACCTTTTGCACCCTTCCTATGAAAACCGTTGTTTGGCTATGTTACCGCTTTGCTCAGCCCCTCTTATAGCGTTGTTAGTTGTAGGTGAAGATGAAGTTTGTTCCTTGTTGGAACATGGAGATGTTGTTCCTTGTTGGAACATGTTTACTTGTTGGGATATCACAATATATCTTATATTATTAATGCATCTATATACTTGGTAAAGGGTGGAAGGCTCGGCCTTATGCCTGGTGTTTTGTTCCACTCTTGCCGCCCTAGTTTCCGTCTATCGGTATTATGTTCCCGGATTTTGCGTCCCTAATGCGGTTGGGTGATTTATGGGACCCCCTTGACAGTTCGCTTTGAATAAGACTCCTCCAAAGAAGGCCCAACATTGGTTTTACCATTTGCCTCACCTATGCCCTTTTTCCCTTGGGTTTCGGAGCCCAAGGGTCATCTTTAATTTAGCCCCCCCGGGCCAGTGCTCCTTCGAGTGTTGGTCCGAACCGAGCAAACTGCTGGGGCCACCACAGGCAACTCGAGCATTGGTTTTACTCGTAGCTTGACTTATACGGTGTGCCACGAGAACGAGGTACGCGTCGACTCCTATCAGATTTGTCGGCACATCCGGCGGCTTTGCTGGTCTTGTTTTATTGCTGTCGAAATGTCTTGTAGCCGGATTCCGAGACTGATCGGGTCTTCCCGGGAGAAGGAATATCCTTTGTTGATCGCGAGAGCTTATCATGGGCTTGTTGGGACACCCTGCAGGGTTTGAACTTTCAAAGCCGTGCCGCGGTTATGTGGAAGATGGAATTTGTTAATGTCCGGTTGTAGAAAACCCGAAGTTGATCTTAATTAAAATACACCAACCGTGTGCGTAACCGTGAGTGTCTCTTTTCGGGGTTGATCGAGAGGAGAACACGGTTTCTGGGTTATGTTTGACGTAAGTAGGAGTTCAGGATCACTTCTTGATCATTACTAGTTGACGACCGTTCCTTTCTTTCTCTTCTCGCTCTCATTTGCGTATGTTAGCCACCATATATGCTTAGTCGCTGCTGCAACCTCACCACTTTACCCCCCTTCCTTTCCCATTTAAGCTTTGCTAGTCTTGATACCCATGGTAATGGGATTGCTGAGTCCTCGTGGCTCACAGATTACTACACCACCAGTTGCAGGTACAGGTTATGCGATGATCATGACGCGAGAGCGATGGTTATTTGTGTTGGAGTTCTTCTTCTGCTTCTTCTTCGATCAAGGGATTGGTTCCAGGTCGGCAGCCTGGGCTAGCAGGGTGGATGTTGTTTGAGTTTCAGTTTATGTTTCATCCGTAGTCGGATGTTGATCTCTTGTATGATGTTGTTGTATTCATGTGACATTGTATGTATTGGATGTATCCCACTATTATGTAATGTTGATGTAATGATATCCACCTTGCAAAAGCGTTCCAATATGCGGGTCTATCCTTGGTGGGACCGTCGAGTTCCTTTTGGATAGGGTCGCATATTGGGCGTGACAGTCTGCCTTCGTGGTAAGACCCGCCTCTCTAAACGGTGACGTAGCTTCCCTCCAAGGAAGTGAACATCGACATACATCCTCGTCTCTCGGAGTTGCGGTTATTCCTAACCCTATATCCTACTTGTGGTTACTTGTCTCTTAGTCTTTACTTATCTCTTATTGTGCTTGCTTACTTGTATACTTGTGGTGCCGGTTACCTTGCTTAGCTCTTAGTATCATATTTGCAATTGTTAGGCTCACCGTCATATCCCGCATTATTGCCTAAAATTGCTAAGTAAGAATTAAAATTTGTAATTGTACCTATTCACCCCCCTCTAGGTCCATCTCGATCCTTTCACCACCTTGTTCAACACACTCTCGTGTATTTTTCAATGCCAACACATCGGCGGGTTGCAAACTAGGATCGTACATGGGAAGTGGTGGTTCCTCCTCCATGAGGCGCCCACCTCCATGCACTCTATCAACACCATTGGACCTCCTCCAACTCATGTAAGCTTCTCAAGAACAAAGTCATCGAGAAAACAAAAATAGTACCATGATCAACGTATTGCTCTGATGCCAAGATGATGCGGGGTGCCGCTGAGACGATCTTTCACGGTACCAAACAACTCACGAGCAAGAACAACTAACTCTCAAGTGGCAAGACACATGAGGAAACACTCCTAAATATATTGAACTGGCTAACTAGCATGCTCTATAAGGACACAACCCAATCCTATATGGATTAAGGACAAGCCTTTCAATCCACACATGCACACGCGCGCGCGCGCGCACACACACACACACAAGAGATAATGCTCAAGGAAACTAATGCTCAACTTCTCATCCCCTCACATGGAACAGCTGGGAGTACTTATACTAGAATCACCTACTAGTTACTCAAAATGAAGGATTAATTCGTAGGTTGTAGCAGGGGAAGAACTTGTGGACTCTTGCGTTGTGTGGTTCCTGGACATTGCACCAGAACTTGCATGACTTTATTCAAGACCTCAAATCACTCATCGTTTGTTGTGCATGAAAGTTAATTAATTTCTGAATAGCTTGCACAGGAACTTGATAACTTTTGACTCGAGACCTCAAATCACTCATCGTTTGTTGTGCATGAAAGTTAATTAATTTCTGAACAGCTTGCAATGGAATTTGCATAACTTTTGACTCAAGACCTCAAATCACTCATCGTTTTTTATGCATGAAAATAATTAATTCATGGACAACTTGCACAAAAACTTTACACAATTTATTACTCAAAACCTCAAATCTCTACTACTAAAGTACACGATTTTTTTAATATTTGAATCTACCATGGCCTCACCTATTTTACTCGCCGCTAGCATAATCAATTCATTTGTAGCCGGAGGATCTATTAGATCGAATGGATCATGTTACAAGGATTCGCTACTCACAGTGTTCCCCCCAATCCAAAAACAGTACTAGCTTCTTCTAGAAACTCCACAAACCACAGTAAGATCTAGCCTCCGGCAAATCGATGCTTGCCAACCTCCTTTTGCCTGGATGGGTGGATGTGTGGAGCAAATCGATTGGTGATCCCCATCACGGTGGAGCCTTGGAGGCGTGGAGCATGGCACCTGCCGACGTCTGCTACGCGGCCGGAAGCGAGCGTCACCGTGCCTGCCGAGGAACCCTGCCAGATGCGCGAGGTCATGTGCTACGCCGGAGCCATGGCTGCCATTGAGTCGGGGTTCGGGGGGTCAGGTGCTGGGACGGGATCTGATTGATGTGATGGCTGTAATCAGGTGCTCTGCTCGACGGCAGAGGAAGCGTGATGTGACTAGTTTTTTTTCTTTTTGTGAGCGGCATGATGTGGCCTGGTGTTAGGGATTTTCTTTCGAGAACATGGTACTAGCATTTTTAAAACTGAATGGAGTGGCTATAGCTGGCCCAATGTCAGGCTTCATGGCCCGTATGACTGAGTAATGGCCAAAAATCATATTTCAGATGAGACATGAAGGCAGAAGGCAATATTTTTCTCAAATTTAAGAAAGTGGAAATATACCTCAACATTGCAAAGTTTGTAAAGTAACTAACAACCCAAATTTTATGACATATTTTTGGCAATTTAAGAAAGTGGGAATTTGTTAGGACGTTGTAACTCGGCACGAGGTTGCAAAGATAAAAAAATGATGTAGAAAGTGCTCAGTTTGTATTAAATTGTTTCTTGTTCAGATGAATTCATATTAAATATCTTCAGACATAGGCAGGTGCCACGCTCCACGCCTCCAAGGCTCCACCGTGATGGGGACCACCAATCGATTTGCTCCAGACATCCACCCATCCAGAAGGGGGCCTCCAAGGCTCCTATGTGGTCAGAGAAACCTATCCGACAGGAGGTGAAAAGTAGAAGGATAAAAGATAAAAATACAAAGTAACCAGACAAGGTTCAGCGCCCACATACATACTCCTATTTTAGCCGATGGTAGTGTTGCACTTGCAGGTGCCGCGCCGTCGACAGCGGCCACCTGCTCCAAATCAGCCTCCATGGTTCGTACACTATCTTGGATATGGATGAGGCACCCGCAAAAAAAGAAAAAGAAAAAAAGGATGAGGTAGGGGACATAGGCTGAACGATATTTTACAGTGGCTTATCTACAAATGTGTCCGGAGTGGCGGGCGTCTTTTTGTAAAACCGCCACAGATTGTATCGCCTGCGTTGGATGCATATATGACGGTCATAAGTCAAGGATGGCAGACATCATCACCGACTCAACTTTTTGCAGGAGTCAGTACTGGAAATTCGATATGGGTCATGCCTCTATATGCTAGCATTATCTGAGCTGATGGCTCTCTTTGGGGTCTGAGCTAAGAGCAACTCTAGCAGACCCCGCATCTCGCCGGCCCGCAAAACGCGCTTGCAGTTCGCGGAAAACGGCTTTTACAGGCCAGCAAGGACGGCCGCAGATGTAGACCCCGAAACGGACCCGTATAAAAGTATATTCGCCGAATATGCTTTTACACGGGTCGGCTTGCGGTGTCTGCTCTTGCACCGCTGCTTTTCGCATCTCATCAGCTCGCAAAATATATCAAATCCAGCATAATACAACAAACGGAAGCAAACTAAATAATTATTCAAATTCAACCCAATACATCAATCATCCACACTACAAATAATTATTCAAATCTTAAATAATGCAATACAAAACTTGTGATGAGTACAAATACAAATGAATACAAAAAGGAGTCACTGTCCAGCCCGTTACCAATGGTGCTCAATGAGATCCTCCTAAAGTTGAAAATGTGTGTCCGCATTTTCAATCTCCTTGTATGTCTGAAGAAAAGCTCTAATGCGGTTAGGGTCTCTAGCTGGTTTGACACGGCTACCCACATTATCGTAGAAGAATTACAAGTTCATTCCTCTCTCATCTTCAAGAATCATATTGTGAAGGATAACACAACATGTCATGATATTTTTCAATGTTTTCTTATCCCAAAAACGAGCAGGACCATGGACAATGGCAAACCTACATTGCAAAACACTGAATGCTCTTTCAATGTCTTTTCGAGCTGTGATACGTCTCCGTTGTATCTATAATTTTTGATTGTTCCATGCCAATATTATTCAACTTTCATATACTTTTGGCAACTTTTTATATTATTTTTGGGACTAACATATTGATCCAGTGCCCAGTGCCAGTTCCTATCTGTTGCATGTTTTATGTTTCGCAGAAACCCCATATCAAGCAGAACCCAAACGGGATAAAAACGGACGGAGAATATTTTTGGAATATTTGGAGAATATGTGAAGAAGAATCAACGCGAGATGGTGCCCGAGGTGGCCACGAGGCAGGGGGCGCGCCTGCCCCCCTGGGCACGCCCCTGACCCTCGTGGGCCACCCATAAGGCGGTTGCTGCTCTACTTTGGCCGCAAGAAAGCTAATTTTCAGAGAAAAATCTGGGTGAAGGTTTCAATCCAATCGGAGTTATGGATCTCCATATATATACGAAACGGTGAAAGGGCAGAAGGGAGAACGCAGAAACAGAGAGAAACAGAGAGACATATCCAGTCTCGGAGGGGCTCTTGCCCCTCCCACGCCATGGAGGCCAAGGACCAGAGGGGAAACCCTTCTCCCATCTAGGGAGGAGGTCAAGGAAGAAGAAGACGAAGGGGCCCCCTCCCCCCTTCTCTTCCGATGGTGCCAGAACGCTGTCGTGGACATCATCATCACCGCAATCTTCACCAACAACTTCACCGCCATCATCACCAACTCTTCCCCCCTCTATGCAGTGGTGTAACTGATGACCCACAATTATAGGGGATCTATCGTAGTCCTTTCGATAAGTAAGAGTGTCGAACCCAACGAGGAGCAGAAGGAAATGATAAGCGGTTTTCAGCAAGGTATTCTCTGCAAGTACTAAAACAAGTGGTAACAGATAGTTTTGTGATAGGATAATTTGTAACGAGCAACAAGTAACAAAAGTAAATAAAGTGCAGCAAGGTGGCCCAATCCTTTTGTAGCAAAGGACAAGCCTGGACAAACTCTTATAATAGGAAAAGCGCTCCCGAGGACACATGGGAATATCGTCAAGCTAGTTTTCATCACGTTCATATGATTCACGTTCGGTACTTTGATAATTTGATATGTGGGTGGATCGGTGCTTGGGTGCTGTTCTTCCTTGAACAAACATCCCACTTATGATTAACCTCTATTACAAGCATACGCAACAACAACAAAAGTATTAAGGTAAACCTAACCATAGCATGAAACATATGGATCCAAATCAGCCCCTTACGAAGCAACGCATAAACTAGGGTTTAAGCTTCTGTCACTCTAGCAACCCATCATCTACTTATTACTTCCCAATGCCTTCCTCTAGGCCCAAATAATGGTGAAGTGTTATGTAGTCGATGTTCACATAACACCACTAGAGGCTAGACAACATACATCTCATCAAAATATCGAACAAATACCAAATTCACATGACTACTAATAGCAAGACTTCTCCCATGTCCTCAGGAACAAACGTAACTACTCACAAAGCATATTCATGTTCATAATCAGAGGGGTATTAATATGCATATAGGATCTGACATATGATCTTCCACCAAATAAACCAACTAGCATCAACTACAAGGAGTAATCAACACTACTAGCAACCTACTAGTACCAATCCCGGACTTGGAGACAAGAATTGGATAAAAGAGATGAACTAGGGTTTTGAGAGGAGATGGTGCTGGTGAAGATGTTGATGGAGATTGCCCTCTCCTGATGAGAGGAGCGTTGGTGATGACGTTGGTGATGATTTCCCCCTCCCGGAGGGAAGTGTCCCCAGCAGAACAGCTCTGCGGGAGCCCTAGATTGGTTCCGCCAAGGTTCCGCCTCGTGGCGGCGGAGTTTCCTCCCGAAAGGTTGCTTATTTTCCAGCCCAGAATTCCAGCTGCCGACATTCTCCCTCCTTATGTAAACCTTATAAAATAAGAGAGAATAGGCATAAGTATTATGACATAACGTGTAATAACAGCCCATAATGCAATAAATATCGATATAAAAGCATGATGCAAAATGGACGTATCAACTCCCCCAAGCTTAGACCTCGCTTGTCCTCAAGCGAAATCGGATAACGATAAATATGTCCCCATATTTAGAGGTAGAGGCGGCGATAAAAAATAAAATACGGACATGAAGGCATCATGATTAATCTCACAACAACAACATATGTAGGTATTGTCATATGATTTATTATGTTCAAGTAACAATCCATTCACAATGCAGAGTACAAATCATAAACTTTATTGAGAACCAACAAACTATAGTCTCAGTCACTGAAGCAATTGCAATTTATCATAACATCGGAAAGAGTCTATGTCAGAGCTTAATAGCAAGTCCACATACTCAACTATCATTTAGTCTTTCATAATTGCTAACACTCACGCGATATTTGTGGTTACGGAGTTTTAATCGGACACAAAGAAAGATAGGGGCTTATAGTTTCGCCTCCCAACCTTTTACCTCAAGGGTAATGTCAACAATAATAACTCGTGCCCCCTACATCTAATTAGATATATCAATCAGGATCTTTCTAACACACTGTGCTTGCCAAAGGATAAAATGTAAAAAGGAAAGGTGAAGATTACCATGACTCTTGCATAAGGTAGAAGATGATAGTAACAGATAGGCCCTTCGCAGAGGGAAGCAGAGGTTGCCATGCGCTTTTATGGTTGGATGCACAAAATCTTAATGCAAAAGAACATCACTTTATATTGCTCCTTGTGATATGAACCTTTATTATGCAGTCCGTCGCTTTTATTTCTTCCACATCACAAGATCGTATAAAGCTTATTTCTCCCACACCAATCAATCATACATATTTAGAGAGCAATTTTTATTGCTTTGCACCGATGACAACTTACTTGAAGGATCTTACTCAATCCATAGGTAGATATGGTGGACTCTCATGGCAAAACTGGTTTAAGGGTTTTTGGAAGCACAAGTAGTATCTCTACTTGGTGCTGAGAATTTGGCTAGCATGAGGGGGAAAGGCAAGCTCAACATGTTGGGAGATCCATGACAATATACTTTATCTCAGATATAAGAAAACATAACTCATTACGTTGTCTTCCTTGTCCAACATCAACTCTTTAGCATGTCATATTTTAATGAGTGCTCACAATCACAAAAGATGTCAATAATAGTATATCTATATGCGAGACCTCTCTTTCCTTATTACTTCCTATTATTTGCAACGATGACCAAAGCTATGTTTGCCAACTCCCAACAACTTTCAATCATCATACCCTTTCTATGTGAAGTCATTACTCTCAATAAGATCAATATGAACTCTTTGTTTCTTTTTATTCTTTTTCTTTCTTTTCTTTTATTCACTCAAGATCATGGCAAAACAATCAAGCCCTTGACTCAACACTAGTATTTATTATATAGCTCACGGACTCGATTACATAGAGAGATCATAAAGCAAAACTCAAAACTAGATCATGCCATAAATTTTATTCTACTAGATCAAGATACTACTAATAGGATCGAACTAAGAAAAACGGTAAAGATAGGAGATGTGATTGTCATATGATACCGGGGCACCTCCCCCAAGCTTGGCAGTTGCCAAGGGGAGTGCCCATACCCATGTGATTATATCTCCTTCTTCGGGGTTGGTGAAACATTCTTGGCGATGGTGCCCTTTAGGATACGATTCTCCTCCTCAAGCTTATTGACTTGCTGCTTGAGGTCCATTATTTCCTTCATGAAGCTTCCTCAGAACTGCTAAGGCTCCTTGCACCCAAGGATGTTGCATAGCTGCGGGAGAACAAGTGACACTCCTCTTCATATTTTCATAGAAAGAAATCTAACATTGGAAGGGATAACCGAGTTTGGAATAGCTGAGCTCTGCAGTTCCCCCATCGTGAACCCAGCTCGGAAGCGAGAAGTGACTTCTTGATCCTCCATGGCATCTACTCTCATCAAGTCAGCCTCCATCTCCTCCTCTGTTGCTGGCCCAAAGGGGTCAGCTTCGCTGTTTGCCCTTGGTTCCGGTGCCGGATTAGATACCCGGCTCTCCCCGACTGACTCTTGAGAAGACATCTTGCCCTAATCTACAGTGGCAATAGCTCGAAACAAAAGCAGAGGATATTTGCGTGATACGGGAGTCAAAACCTTCGGGAGAATATATAATGAATTTTTACCGACCAAAATACGTTTCATGCAAGAAAACGGAGTCCGGAAGACACACGAGGTGCCCACGAGGTAGGGGGCGCGCCCAGGGGGGTAGGGCGCGCCCTCCACCCTCGTGGGGCCCTCGTGTCCTTCCCGGACTGCTACTTATTTTTCTATTTTTCTAAATATTCCAAAATGGAGAAATATTGCCTTAAAACTGTTTCGAGTCGGTTTACTTACCGTACCACATACCTATTCCTTTTCGGAGTCTGAAACGTTCTGGAAAGTGTCCCTTATGTATTCCTCCGGGGTTACGGTTTCAATAACATTGGTTTCAACATTTATAGGATTACCTGAGATATAGTGTTTGATTCTTTGACCGTTTACCACCTTCGGATTTATGCCTTCGAAGTTGTTGATTTTTATGGCACCGGAATGATAGACCTCCTCGATAACGTAGGGTCCTTCCCATTTGGAGAGAAGTTTTCCTGCAAAAAATCTTAAACGGGAGTTGTATAGCAATACATAATCACCTACATTAAACTCACGCTTTTGTATCCTTTTGTCATGCCATCTTTTAACTTTTTCTTTAAATAACTTGGCATTTTCATATTTGTTCTCCATTCATCAAGTGAGCTAATACCAAATAACCTCTTCTCACCGGCAAGTTTGAAATCATAGTTGAGCTCTTTAATAGCCCAATAAGCCTTATGTTCTAGTTTGAGAGGTAAGTAACATGCTTTTCCATAAACCATTTTAACGGAGACATACCCATAGGATTTTTATATGCAGTTCTATAGGCCCATAATGCATCATCAAGTTTCTTGGACCAATTCTTTCTAGACCTATTGACAGTCTTTTGCAAAATTAATTTGAGCTCTCTATTACTCAATTCTACTTGACCACTAGACTGTGGATGATATGGAGATGCAATTCTATGATTAACATCATATTTAGCAAGCATTTTTCGGAAAGCACCATGAATAAAATGTGAACCACCATCAGTCATTAAATATCTAGGGACTCCAAACCTCGGAAAAATAACTTCTTTAAGCATTTTAATAGAGGTGTTATGATCAACACTACTAGTTGGAATAGCTTCTACCCACTTAGTAACGTAATCCACAGCAACTAAAATATGTGTATATCCATTAGAGGCAGGAAAAGGTCCCATATAATCAAAGCCCCAAACATCAAATGGTTCAATAACAAGTGAATAATTCATAGGCATTTCTTGACGTCTACTAATATTACCAATTCTTTGACATTCATCACAAGATAAGACAAACTAACGGGCATCCTTGAAGAGAGTAGGCCAATAAAAACCAGATTGCAATACCTTATGTGCAGTTCTATCTCAGCGTGGTGTCCTCCATAAGCTTCGGAGTGACACTTGCGTGAGGATCTGTTCTGTTCATGCTCGGTACACAACGTCTAATAACACCATCTACTCCTTCTTTATAAAGATGTGGGTCATCACAAAAGTAATGTCTCAAATCATAGAAAAACGTTTTCTTTTGCTGGTATGTGAAACTAGGTGGTATAAATTTAGCAACAATGTAATTAGCATAATCAGCATACCATGGAGTACTACGAGAAGTATTTATGACATTTAATTGCTCATCAGGAAAGCTATCATCAATAGGTAGTGGGTCATCAAGAACATTTTCTAACCTAGACAATTTGTCTGCAACGGGGTTCTCAGCTCCCTTTCTATCAACAATATGCAAATCAAATTCTTGTAGCAAGAGAACCCATCTAATAAGTCTAGGTTTAGCATCTTTCTTTTCCATCAGATATTTAATAGCAGCATGATCAATGTGAATAGTTACTTTAGAATCAACAATATAAGGTCTGAACTTATCACAAGCAAATACAACTGCTAAGAATTCCTTTTCAGTAGTAGCATAGTTTCTTTGAGCATTGTCTAGAGTCTTACTAGCATAATGGATAACATTTAATTTCTTATCGACTCTTTGTCCTAGAACAGCTCCTACAGCATAATCACTAGCATCACACATAATTTCGAAAGGTAAATTCCAATCAGGTGGCTGAACAATAGGTGCAGAGATCAATGCTTTCTTAAGTATTTCAAATGCTTCTACACAATCATCATCAAAGACAAATGGTATATCTTTTTGTAATAAATTGGTCAGAGGCCGAGAAATTTTTGAGAAGTCCTTAATGAACCTCCTATAAAATCTGGCATGACCAAGGAAACTTCTTATACCTTTGATGTCCTTGGGACATGGCATCTTTTCAATAGCATCAACCTTGGCTTTATCAACTTCAATACCTCTTTCAGAAACTTTATGCCCCAAGACAATACCTTCATTAACCATAAAGTGGCACTTTTCCCAATTCAAGACAAGATTAGTTTCTTCACATCTCTGCAAAACTCGATCAAGATTGCTCAAGCAATCATCAAAGGAGGATCCATAGACGGAAAAGTCGTCCATGAAGACCTCACAAATCTTTTCACAAAAAGTCAGAGAATATAGCCATCATGCATCTTTGAAAGGTAGCAGGTGCATTACATAAACCAAAAGGCATACGTCTATAAGCAAAAGTACCAAATGGGCATGTAAAAGTAGTCTTTGATTGATCTTTAGCTGACACAGGTATTTGGGAGAGACCAGAATAACCATCTAGAAAGCAATAATGTGTATGTTTGCATAATCTTTCTAGCATTTGATCAATAAAAGATAAGGGGTAATGATCTTTCTTAGTAGCTTTATTTAATTTGCGGAAATCAATTACCATCCTATAACCTGTAATAATTCTTTGTGGAATCAATTCATCTTTATCATTAGGAACAACAGTAATACCTCCCTTCTTAGGGACACAATGAACAAGACTTGCCCACTGACTATCAGCAACGGGATAAATTATAACTGCCTCCAGAAGCTTTAGTATTTCTTTTCTTACCACTTCTTTCATCTTAGGATTAAACCTTCGTTGATGATCACGAACCGGTTTGGCATCTTCTTCCAAATTTATTTTATGTTGACATAGAGTGGGACCAATGCCCTTAAGATCATCAAGAGTATATCCAATAGAAGCACGGTGCTTCTTCAGAGTTTTCAATAATCTCTCTTCTTCATGCTCTGAAAGGTTAGCACTAATAATAACATGATATATCTTCTTTTCATCAAGATAAGCATATTTAAGATTATCAGGCAACAGTTTAAGCTCGAACAAGGGATCACCCTTGGGTGGAGGGGGATCCCCTAGGATTTCAACAGGCAAATTGTGTTTCAGAATAGGTTCCTGTTTAAAGAATACTTCATCTATTTCCCTTCTTTCATTCATAAACATATCATTTTCATGGTCTAGCAAATAATGTTCTAGAGGATCACTAGGAGGTACGACAATAGAAGCAAGTGTTGGGGAACGTAGTAATTTCAAAAATTTTCCTACGATCACGCAAGACCATGGTGATGGCATAGCAACGAGAGGGGAGAGTGTCCGTCCACGCACCCTCGAGACCGAAAGCGAAGCGTTATAACAACGCTGTTGATGTAGTCGACGTCTTCACGATCCGACCGATCCAAGCACCGAACGTCACGGCACCTCCGAGTTCGCACACGTTCAGCTCGATGGCGATCCCGGACTCGATCCAGCAAAGTGTCGGGATGAGTTCCACAAGACGACGGCGTGGTGACGATGTTGATGCTCCACCGACGCAGGGCTTCGCCTAAGCTCATGACGATATGACTTCTCCGCGCAGGGCTTCGCCCAAGCTCATGACGATATGACGAAGTGGAATATGGTGGAAGGGGCACCGACACGGCTAAGGAAAGATCCGTAGATCAACTTGTGTGTCATGGGGTGCCCCTGCCCCGTATATAAAGGAGCCAAGGGGGTGCGGCCAGCCTTGGGGAGGCGCTGAGGAGTCCTACTCCCAGGGAGTAGGACTCCCCCCTCTCCTAGTTGGATTAGGATTGGAGGAGGGGAAGAGGGAGGCGCCGCCCCCTCTCCTGTCCTATTCGGACCAGAGGGGAGGGGGGGCGCAGCCCACCTGGCGGCCCTTCCTCTTCTCTCTTATGGCCCATTAAGGCCCATAGTCCTCCCGGGATTCGGTAACCTCCGGTACTCCGGTAAATTTCGATTTCACCGGAACACTTCCGATGTCCAAATGCAGGCTTCCAATATATCAATCTTTATGTCTCGACCATTTCGAGACTCCTCGTCATGTCCGTGATCACATCCGGGACTCCGAACAACCTTCGGTGCATCAATACTTATAAACTCATAATGAACTGTCATCGAAACGTTAAGCGTGCGGACCCTACGGGTTCGAGAACTATGTAGACATGACCTAGAACCATTCTCGGTCAATAACCAATAGCGGAACCTGGATGCCCATATTGGTTCCTACATATTCTACGAAGATCTTTATCGGTCAAACCGCATAACGACATAACGTTGTTCCCTTTGTCATCGGTATGTTACTTACCCGAGATTCGATCGTCGGTATCCAATACCTAGTTCAATCTCGTTACGGTAAGTCTCTTTACTCGCTCAGTAATACATCATCTCACAACTAACTCATTAGTTGTAATGCTTGCAAGGCTTAAGTGATGTGTATTACCGAGATGGCCTAGAGATACCTCTCCCACAATCGGAGTGACAAAACCTAATCTCAAATACGCCAACCCAACAAGTACCTTTGGAGACACCTGTAGTACTCCTTTATAATCACCCGATTCATTACGCTGACGTTTGGTAGTACCAAAGTGTTCCTCCGTAAACGGAGTTGCATAATCTCATAGTTATAGGAACATGTATGGGTCATGAAGAAAGCATTAACATACTAAACGATCAAGTGTTAAGCTAACGGAATGGGTCATGTCAATCAGATCATTCAACTAATGATGTGACCTTGTTAATCAAATAACAACTCCTTGTTCATGGTTAGGAAACATAACCATCTTTGATTAACAAGCTAGTCAAGTAGAGGCATACTAGTGACATACTGTTTGTCTATATATTCACACATGTATTATGTTTCCGGTTAATACAATTCTAGCATGAATAATAAACATTTATCATGATCCGTATGTATTTTGCAAATCTCTATGTCTCCCACTTGGACTTGGTCCCGAATGGAATTGAAGCGTCTCTTGATATGCTTGGTCCTCTTGTGAAATCTGGATTCCTTTGCCAAGGCAATTGCACCAGTATTGTCACAGAAGATCTTCATCGGTCCCGATGCACTAGGTATGACACCTAGATTGGAAATGAACTCTTTCATCCAGACTCCTTCATTTGCTGCTTCTGAAGCAGCTATGTACTCCGCTTCACATGTAGATCCCGCCACGACGCTTTGTTTAGAACTGCACCAACTGACAGCTCCACCGTATAAAAACACGTATCCGGTTTGCGATTTAGAATCGTCCGGATCAGTGTCAAAGCTTGCATCGACGTAACCATTTACGACTAGCTCTTTGTCACCTCCATATACGAGAAACATATCCTTAGTCCTTTTCGGTATTTCAGATGTTCTTGACCGCTGTCCGATGATCCACTCTGGATTACTTTGGTACCTTCTGTCAAGCTTACAGCTAAGCATACGTCAGTCTGGTACACAACATTGCATACATGATAGAGCCTATGGCTGAAGCATAGGAACATCTTTCATTTCTCTCTATCTTCTGCTGTGGTCGGGCATTGAGTCGACTCAATCTTACACCTTGTAATACTGGTAAAAACCTTTCTTTGCTCGATCCATTTTGAACTTTTTCAAAACTTTATCAAGGTATGTGCTTTGTGAAAGTCCAATTAAGCATCTTGATCTATCTCTATAGATCTTGATGCCCAATATGTAAGCAGCTTCACCGAGGTCTTTCATTGAAAAACTTTTATTCAAGTATCCTTTTATGCTATCCAGAAATTCTATATCATTTCCAATCAATAATATGTCGTCCACATATAATATCAGAAATAATCTGAGCTCCCACTCACTTTCTTGTAAATACTGAGCTTCTCCAAAAGTCTGTACAAACCCATATGCTTTGATCACACTATCAAAGCGTTTATTCCAACTCCGAGAGGCTTGCACTGGACCATAAATTGATCATTGGAGCTTGCACACTTTGTTAGTACCCTTTGGATCGACAAAACCTTCTGGTTGCATCATATACAACTCTTCTTCTAGAAATCCATTCAAGAATGCAGTTTTTACATCCATTTGCCAAATTTCATAATCATAAAATGCGGCAATTGCTAACATGATTCGGACAGACTTAAGCATCGCTACGGGTGAGAAAGTCTCATCGTAGTCAACCCCTTGAACTTGTCGAAAACCTTTCGCAACAAGTCGAGCTTTGTAGACAGTTATATTACCATCAGCGTCGGTCTTCTTCTTAAAGATCCATTTATTTTCAATGGCTTGCCGATCATCGGGCAAGTCAACCAAAGTCCATACTTTGTTCTCATACATGGATCCTATCTCAGATTTCATGGCTTCCAGCCATTTTGCGAATCTGGGCTCACCATCGCTTCTTCATAGTTTGTAGGTTCGCCATGGTCAAGTAACATGACTTCCGAATAAGATTACCGTACCACTCAGTGCGTATTTTACTCTGGTTGACCCACGAGGTTCAAGAGCAACTTGATCTCAAGCTTCATGATCATCATCATTAGTTTCCTCACTAATTGGTGTAGTTGTCACAGAACCATTTCTTGTGATGAACTACTTTCCAATAAGGGAGCAGAATCTGATTATCTCATCAAGTTCTACTTTCCTCCCACTCACTTCTTTCGAGAGAAACTCCTTCTCTAGAAAGGACCCGAATTTAGCAACGAAAATCTTGCCTTCAGATCTGTGATAGAAGGTGTACCCAACATCTCCTTTGGGTATCCTATGAAGACACATTTTCCGATTTGGGTTCGAGCTTATCTGGTTGAAGTTTCTTTACATAAGCATCGCAGCCCCAAACTTTAAGAAACGACAACTTTGGTTTCTTGCCAAACCACAGTTCATAAGGCGTCGTCTCAACGGATTTTGACGGTGTCCTATTTAACGTGAATGCGGCCGTCTCTAAAGCATAACCCCAAAACGATAGCGGTAAATCGAAATAGACATCATAGATCGCACCATATCTAGTAAAGTACGATTCGACGTTCGGACACACCATTTCTCCGTGGTGTTCGGGTGGCGTGAGTTTGAAACTATTCCACATTGTTTCAAATGTAAACCAAACTCGTAACTCAAATATTCTCCTCCACGATCAGATCGTAGAAACTTTATTTTCTTGTTACGATGATTTTCCACTTCACTCTGAAATTCTTTGAACTTTTCAAATGTTTCAGATTTGTGTTTCATTAAGTAGATATACCCATATCTGCTCAAATCATCTGTGAAGGTGAGAAAATAACGATACCCGCCGCGTGCCTCAACATTCATTGGACCACAAACATCAAGTATGTATGATTTCCAACAAATCAGTTGCTCGCTCCATAGTTCGGAGAACGGCGTTTTGGTCATCTTGCCCATGAGGCACGGTTCGCAAGTACCAAGTGATTCATAATCAAGTGATTCCAGAAGCCCATCAGTATGGAGTTTCTTCATGCGTTTTACACCGATATGACCTAAACGGCAGTGCCACAAATAAGTTGCACTATCATTATCAACTCTGCATCTTTTGGCTTCAACATTATGAATATGTGTATCACTACTGTCGAGATTCAACAAGAATAGACCATTCTTCAAGGGTGCATGACCATAAAAGATATTACTCATATAAATAGAACAACCATTATTCTCTGATTTAAATGAATAACCGTCTCGCATTAAACAAGATCCAGATATAATGTTCATGCTCAACGCTGGCACCAAATAACAATTATTTAGGTCTAAAACTAATCCCGAAGGTAGATGTAGAGGTAGCGTGCCGACCGCGATCACATTGACTTTGGAACCATTTCCCATGCGCATCGTCACCTCGCCCTTTGCCGTGCTCGTCTATTCCGTAGTCCTGTTTGAGTTGCAAATATTAGCAATGTAACCAGTATCAAATACCAGTGCTACTACGAGCTCTAGTAAGGTACACATCAATAACATGTATATCACATATACCTTTGTTCACCTTGCCATCCTTTTTATCCGCCAAATACTTGGGGCAGTTCCGCTTCAAATGTCCATCGCTTGCAAGTAAAACACTCGTTTCAGGCTTAGGTCCAGACTTGGGTTTCTTCTCTTGATCAGCAACTTTCTTGCTGTTCTTTTGAAGTTTCCTTCTTCTTCCCTTTGCCCTTTTCTTGAAACTAGTGGTCTTGTTGACCATCAACACTTGATGCTCTTTCTTGATTTCTACCTCCATGCTTTTAGCATCGCGAAGAGCTCAGGAATTGTCTTAGTCATCCCTTGCATATTATAGTTCATCACGAAGCTCTTGTAGCTTGGTGGCGTGATTGGAGAATTCATCAATGACACTATCATCCGGAAGATTAACTCCCAGCTGAATTAAGTGATTGTTATACCTGACATTACGAGTATGTGCTCACCGACGAACTATTCTCCTCCATCTTGCAGCTATAGAACTTATTGGAGACTTCATATCTCTCAATCCGGGCATTTGCTTGAAATATTAACTTCAACTCTTGGAACATCTCATATGCTCCATGACGCTCAAAACATCGTTGAAGACCCGGTTCTAAGCCGTAAAGCATGGCACACTGAACTATTGAGTAGTCATCAGCTCTGCTTTGCCGACGCTCACAACTTCGGCTCAAGATCTGCAGCAGGTTCTGTCACCCGGCGGTGCTTCCAGGGCGTAATTTTTCGTGCAGCAATGAGGATAATCCTCTCGTTACGGACCCAGTCCGTGTAATTGCTACCATCATCTTTCAACTTTGCTTTCTCAAGGAACGCATTAAAATTCAACGGAACAACAGACGAGCCATCTATCTACAGTAAACATAGACAAGCAAAATACTATCGGTACTAAGTTCATGATAAATTTAAGTTCAATTAATCATATTAATAAACTCCCACTTAGACAGACATCTCTAGTCATCTAAGTGATCACGTGATCCAAATCAACTAAACCATGTCCGATCATCACGTGAGACGGAGTAGTTTCAATGGTGAACATCACTATGTTGATCATATCTACTATATGATTCACGCTCGACCTTCGGTCTCCGTGTTCCGAGGCCATATCTGTTATATGCTAGGCTCGTCAAGTTTAACCTGAGTATTCGCGTGTGCAACTGTTTTGCACCCGTTGTAGATGGACGAGAACTTATCACACCCGATCATCACGTGGTGTCCGGGTACTACGAACTTTGGCAACGGTGCATACTCGTGGAGAACACTTCTTGATAATTTTAGTGAGAGATCATCTTATAATGCTACCGTCAATCAAAGCAAGATAAGATGCATAAAGGATAAACATCACATGCAATCAATATAAGTGATATGATATGGTCATCATCATCTTGTGCTTGTGATCTCCATCGCCAAGCAACCGTCATGATCACCATCGTCACCGGCGCGACACCTTGATCTCCATCGTAGCATCGTTGTCGTCTCGCCAACTATTGCTTCTACGACTATCGCTACTCCTTAGTGATAAAGTAAAGCAATTACATGGCGTTTGCATTTCATACAATAAAGCGACAACCATATGGCTCCTGCCAATTGCCGATAACTCGGTTACAAAACATGATCATCTCATACAATAAAATATAGCATCACGTCTTGACCATATCACATCACAACATGCCCTGCAAAAACAAGTTAGACGTCCTCTACTTTGTTGTTGCAAGTTTTACGTGGCTGCTACGGGCTGAGCAAGAACCGTTCTTACCTACGCATCAAAACCACAACGATACTTCGTCAAATAGACTCCGTTTTAACCTTCTCAAGGACCGGCGTAGCCACACTCGATTCAACTAAAGTGAGAGAGCAGACACCGCCGGTCACCTTTAAGCAACGAGTGCTCGGGCGGTGAAACCAGTCTCGCGTAAGCGCACGGCGTAATGTCGGTCGGGCCGCTTCATCTCACAATACCGCTGAACCAAAGTATGACATGCTGGTAGGTAGTATGACTTGTATCGCCCACAACTCACTTGTGTTCTACTCGTGCATATGACATCAACGCATAAAACCAGGCTCGGATGCCATGTTGGGGAACGAGTAATTTCAAAAATTTCCTACGATCACGCAAGACCATGGTGATGGCATAGCAACGAGAGGGGAGAGTGTCCGCCCACGCACCCTCGTGAGACCGAAAGCGAAGCGTTATAACAACGCTGTTGATGTAGTCGACGTCTTCACGATCCGACCGATCCAAGCACCGAACGACGGCACCTCCGAAGTTACGCACACGCTCAGCTCGATGGCGATCCCGGACTCCGATCCAGCAAAGTATCGGGATGAGTTCGTCAAGACGACGGCGTGGTGACGATGTTGATGCTCCACCGACGCAGGGCTTCGCCTAAGCTCCGCGATGATATGACTTCTCCGGCGCAGGGCTTCGCCTAAGCTCCATGACGATATGACGAAGTGGAATATGGTGGAAGGGGCACCGCACACGGCTAAGGAAAGATCCGTAGATCAACTTGTGTGTCATGGGGTTCCCCTGCCCCGTATATAAAGGAGCCAAGGGGGTGCGGCCAGCCTTGGGAGGCGCTGGAGGAGTCCTACTCCCACAGGAGTAGGACTCCCCCTCTCCTAGTTGGATTAGGATTGGAGGAGGGGAAGAGGGAAGGCGCCACCCCCTCTCCTTGTCCTATTCGGACTAGAGGGGGGAGGGGGGCGCGCAGCCCACCTGGCCGGCCCTTCCTCTTCTCTCTTATGGCCCATTAAGGCCCATAGTCCTCCCGGGGGGTTCCGGTAACCTCCCGGTACTCCGGTAAATTCCCGATTTCACCCGGAACACTTCCGATGTCCAAATGCAGGCTTCCAATATATCAATCTTTATGTCTCGACCATTTCGAGACTCCTCGTCATGTCCGTGATCACATCCGGGACTCCGAACAACCTTCGGTGCATCAATACTTATAAACTCATAATGAACTGTCATCGAAACGTTAAGCGTGCGGACCCTACGGGTTCGAGAACTATGTAGACATGACCTAGAACCATTCTCGGTCAATAACCAATAGCGGAACCTGGATGCCCATATTGGTTCCTACATATACTACGAAGATCTTTATCGGTCAAACCGCATAACGACATACGTTGTTCCTTTGTCATCGGTATGTTACTTACCCGAGATTCGATCGTCGGTATCCAATACCTAGTTCAATCTCGTTACGGTAAGTCTCTTTACTCGTTCAGTAATACATCATCTCACAACTAACTCATTAGTTGTAATGCTTGCAAGGCTTAAGTGATGTGTATTACCGAGATGGCCTAGAGATACCTCTCCGACAATCGGAGTGACAAAACCTAATCTCAAATACGCCAACCCAACAAGTACCTTTGGAGACACCTGTAGTACTCCTTTATAATCACCCGATTACGTTGTGACGTTTGGTAGTACCAAAGTGTTCCTCCGTAAACGGAGTTGCATAATCTCATAGTTATAGGAACATGTATGGGTCATGAAGAAAGCATTAACATACTAAACGATCAAGTGTTAAGCTAACGGAATGGGTCATGTCAATCAGATCATTCAACTAATGATGTGACCTTGTTAATCAAATAACAACTCCTTGTTCATGGTTAGGAAACATAACCATCTTTGATTAACAAGCTAGTCAAGTAGAGGCATACTAGTGACATACTGTTTGTCTATATATTCACACATGTATTATGTTTCCGGTTAATACAATTCTAGCATGAATAATAAACATTTATCATGATATAAGGAAATATATAATAACTTTATTATTGCCTCTAGGGCATATTTCCTTCAGCAAGACCAATAGTTTCATCCTTACTAGGCAATTCTTCTTCACGATGTTGTTTACTAAACTTAGAGAAATTAAACTCATGAATCATATTATCCAAGACAACAGTAACAACATTCTTTTTGCAGTCTATCTTAGCATTAACAGTATTCAAGAAGGGTCTACCAAATATAATGGGACAAAAGCTATCTTGTGGGGAACTTAGAACAAGAAAATCAGCAGGATATTTAATTTTCCCACACAAGACTTCAACATCTCTAACAATTCCCACTGGTGATATGGTATCTCTATTGGCAAGTTTAATTGTGACATCAATATCTTCTAACTCAGCAGGTGCAATTTCATGCTTGATTTCTTTATATAAGTCATAAGGTATAACACTAGCACTAGCACCCATATCACATAAGCCATGATAATAGTGATCTCCTATTTTAACAGAAATAACAGGCACGCCTACCACAGGTCTATGTTTATCTTTTGCACTAGGTTTGGCAATTCTAGCAGATTCACCACAGAATTGAATAACATGCCCATCAATATTATCAGACAAGAGATCTTTAACAATAGAAATATTTTTCTATTAGGTTCTACTTTAACTTGGTCAGGAGGTGTATAAGTTCTAATATTACTTTTACGAACTACAGTTAAAGCTTTAGCATGATCCTTTATTCTAACAGGAAAAGGTGGTTTCTCAACATAAGAAGTAGGAACAACAGGATCATTATAAGTGACAATCTTTTCTTCAACTTTAGTAGGTGCAGCTACTTTTACTTCTATGGGAGGATGGTATTTAAACCACTTCTCCTTGGGGAGATCAACATAAGTACCAAAAGATTCACAGAAAGAAGCTACTATCTCAGAGTCAAGTCCATATTTAGTGCTAAACTTACGGAAAATATCAGTATCCATAAAAGATTTAACAAAATCAAACTTAGGTGTCATACCTGACTCCTTACCTTCGTCGAGGTCCCAATCTTTAGAGTTGCGTTTAATTCTATCCAATAAATTCCATCTGAATTCAATAGTCTTCATCATAAAAGAGCCATCACAAGAAGTATCGAGCATGGTTTGATTATTATGAGAAAGCCGAGCATAAAAACTTTGAATAATTATTTCTCTCAAGAGCTCATGATTGGGGCATGAATATAACATTGATTTAAGCCTCCCCCAAGCTTGAGCGATGCTTTCTCCTTCGCGAGGCGAAAAATTATATATCTATAATTGCGATCACGATGAACAAGATGCATGGGATAATATTTTTGATGAAATTCCAATTTCGGTCTTTTGTAGTTCCATGATCTCGTATCATCACATAGCCTATACCATGTCAATGCATCTCCCTTCAAAGATAAAGGGAAGACCTTCTTCTTAACAACATCATCGGGTATACCTGCAAGCTTAAATAATCCACAAACCTCACCCACATATATTAAGTGTTCATCAGGATGCTTGGTTCCATCTCCTGTAAAAGTATTAGCTAGCAGTTTTTCCATCATACCCGAAGGAACTTCAAAAGGAGTTTCATTTTCAATAGGTTCAGTAGGTTGAGGAGCAACTCTTTGCTCTACTGGAAGGGGTGAAGATACCCCGAGCAAGCCTCTCAGAGGATTACTTTCCATAGTAACAAGTGACAATAAATTTCAGCACACTATATAAATTTTTCCTTACCTAATTCCACCTACCAAAGGCGCTTCACTCCCCGACAACGGCGCCAGAAAAGAGTCTTGATGACCCACAAGTATAGGGGATCTATCGTAGTCCTTTCGATAAGTAAGAGTGTCGAACCCAACGAGGAGCAGAAGGAAATGATAAGCGGTTTTCAGCAAGGTATTCTCTGCAAGTACTAAAACAAGTGGTAACAGATAGTTTTGTGATAGGATAATTTGTAACGAGCAACAAGTAACAAAAGTAAATAAAGTGCAGCAAGGTGGCCCAATCCTTTTGTAGCAAAGGACAAGCCTGGACAAACTCTTATAATAGGAACAGCACTCCCGAGGACACATGGGAATATCGTCAAGCTAGTTTTCATCACGTTCATATGATTCGCGTTCGGCACTTTGATAATTTGATATGTGGGTGGACCGGTGCTTGGGTGCTGTTCTTACTTGAACAAACATCCCACTTATGATTAACCTCTATTGCAAGCATCCGCAACTACAACAAAAGTATTAAGGTAAACCTAACCATAGCATGAAACATATGGATCCAAATCAGCCCCTACGAAGCAACACATAAACTAGGGTTTAAGCTTCTGTCACTCTAGAAACCCATCATCTACTTATTACTTCCCAATGCCTTCCTCTAGGCCCAAATAATGGTGAAGTGTTATGTAGTCGATGTTCACATAACACCACTAGAGGCCAGACAACATACATCTCATCAAAATATCGAATCTAATACCAAATTCACATGACTACTAATAGCAAGACTTCTCCCATGTCCTCGTGAACAAATGTAACTAGTCACAAAGCATATTCATGTTCATAATCGAGGGGTATTAATATGCATATAGGATCTGAACATATGATCTTCCACCAAATAAACCAACTAGCATCAACTACAAGGAGTAATCAACACTACTAGCAACCTACTAGTACCAATCCCGGACTTGGAGACAAGAATTGGATACAAGAGATGAACTAGGGTTTTGAGAGGAGATGGTGCTGGTGAAGATGTTGATGGAGATTGCCCTCTCCCGATGAGAGGAGCATTGGTGATGATGTTGGTGATGATTTCCCCCTCCCGGAGGGAAGTGTCCCCGGTAGAACAGCTCTGTCGGAGCCCTAGATTGGTTCCGCCAAGGTTTCGCCTCGTGGCGGCGGAGTTTCGTCCCGAAAGGTTGCTTCTTTTCCAGCCCAGAATTCCAGCTGCTGGCATTCTCCCTCCTTATGTAAACCTTGTAAAATAAGAGAGAATCGGCATAAGTATTGTGACATAACGTGTAATAACAGCCCATAATGCAATAAATATCGATATAAAAGCATGATGCAAAATGGACGTATCAGTAACCTCTCTCTTACCCACTGTAATCTCTACTTAAACATGGTGCTCAACGCTATATATTATTTCCCAATGATGTATGGCTATCCTATGATGTTTGAGTAGATCCGTTTTGTCTTATGGGTTATTTGATGATCAAGATTGGTTTGAGTTGTATGTTTTATTATTGGTGCTGTCCTATGGTGCTCTCCGTGTCGCGCAAGCGTGAGGGATTCCTGCTGTAGGGTTTGCAATATGTTCATGATTTGCTTACGGTGGGTGGCGTGAGTGACAGAAGCACAGACCCGAGTAAGTAGGTTGTTTGCGTATGGGATAAAGAGGACTTGATGCTTTAATGCTATGGTTGGGTTTTACCTAAATAATCTTTAGTAGTTGCGGATGCTTGCTAGAGTTCCAATCATAAGTGCATATGATCCAAGTAGATAAAGTATGTTAGCTTATGCCTCTCCCTCAAATAAAATTGCAATAATGATTACCGGTCTAGTTATCGATTGCCTAGGGACAAATAACTTTCTCGTAACAAAAAGCTCTCTACTAAAACTAATTTAGTTGTGTCTTTATCTAAACAGCCCCTACTTTTTATTTATGTGCTCTTTATTATCTTGCAAACCTATCGAACAACACCTACAAAGTACTTCTAGTTTCATACTTGTTCTAGGTAAAGCGAACGTCAAGCGTGCGTAAAGTTGTATCGGTGGTCGATAGAACTTGAGGGAATATTTGTTCTACCTTTAGCTCCTCATTGGGTTCGACACTCTTACTTATCGAAAGAGGCTACAGTTGATCCCCTATACTTGTGGGTTATCAAGACCTTTTTTCTGGCGCCGTTGCCGGGGAGCAATAGCATGGGGTGAATATTCCCGTGTGTGCTTGTTTGCTTTATCACTAAGTAGTTTTTATTTACTGTTCTTAGTTGTTTTCTATCTTTAGTTTTGGGTAGGAAACGCAAAATACCAAAAAAATTAGTTGTACCTACTGAACCAATGGTTGAAGAACCACTCAAAATCTATCACACTCCTGAAGCTTATTACTTGGATCATCTTCGAACCCTATGTGCTCGTGTTGAAACCCCAACTAGCTTAGTTGAGGGTAAATCTTTAGATGAGCATGATTGTTATGTGTGACACCGTATATCTGAATAAGGGAAACTTTTACTGGGTCAAATTCATCGTTTGCAATGCTATGCTTGGAATTTATGTGAAATATATGATTTTACTTGTTGTTCTGAAAACCCTAAGAAACACCTTCCCTACCGATGTGAGTTTATTGATAATGAAATCGTATCTTCATATGCTAAGGGTGATTATAATTACTATGATGTTCAAAAAATTGAAGAATTTATTGCTTTTAAGGGTGCTTATGAAATTGCTTCTTTGATTGAAAAGTATGATGCTACTCTTTACAAATCTGAAAATCTTGTCATACTTAAATATTGCTATGATAATTATGCTTCTAATGCCTATGTTAAACCATATATTGAGGACTCCTCTGCTGTCCAAGAAGAGACTGATATTTTGCAGGAGTCTATGGAAGAAGAAATTGATGAAACTGTGAGCTCATTGGATGAAAAAGATGATGAGGAGAGCGAAGAACAAAAGGAGGAAGAGAGGATTAGCTACCCGTGCCCACCTTCTAATGAGAGTAACTCTTCAACTCATACATTGTTTAATTTCCCTTCGTGCTTACCGAAGGATGATTGCTATGATGACTGTTATGATCCCGTTGATTCTCTTGAAATATCCCTTTTTGATGATGCTTGCTATGCTTGTGGTCAAGATGCCAATATGAATTATGCTTATGGAGATGAACTTGCTATAGTTCCTTATGTTAAACATGAAATTGTTGCTATTGCACCACGCGTGATAGTCCTGTTATCTTTTTGAATTTTCTCGACTACACTATATCGGAGAAGTTTGCTTTTATTAAGGATTATATTGATGGGTTGCCTTTTACCGTTGCACATGGTGATTTTGATGAATATAATATGCATGTGCTTGCTGCTCCAACTTGCAATTATTATGAGATAGGAACTATATCTTCACCTCTCTATGTTTCATATATGATAAAATTGCAAGAAACTGTTTATACTATGCATTGGCCTTTACTATGTGTGCATGAATTGTTCTTTTATGACATGCCGATGCATATGAAGAGATTTAGACTTCGTCATTACATGATATATGTTGCTTTGTGCTCACTACTTAATTACAAGGCATGGTTAATTAAAATTGGCTTTGATATACCTTGGGATCCGGGTGGATTCACTACTTGAGCACTATATGCCTACCTTAATGGCTTTGAAGAAAGCGCTGCCAGGGAGACAACCCAGAAGTTTTAGAGAGTCATTTATTTCTATTGAGTGCTTTTATATAGTTTAAAAACAAAAAAATAAATAGGGGAACCTAAAACATTTTCAAAAAGAAATGCGAAAGTGAGAAAGACGAGCATTGTTGAAGTGGGAGCTAGCCTTGAACTTTGTCCATGCTCACGGAAACTTTGTGAATCTTGATTACAGAAACTTTTCAACAAAAATAATTATTCCCTTGTACAATTCCATTGTATTATAAAAATAATGTGCCAAGGTTTGCCTTTAGGACGTTCACAATGCTTGTTGGTTTGTACGGTGCAGGACAGAAATTTTGGTTGTAGTGTGCGATTTTTAATTTTTTACTAGAATTTCAAATGGTTCTGATTATTTTGCACCGTCTTTCTATACAAATTGTTTATTTTTCCTAATTTTGGCAGAATTTTTCAAGTATCAGAAGTATGGTAAATGTTCAGATTATTACAGACTGTTCTGTTTTAGACAGATTCTGTTTTTGATGCATATTTTGCTTGTTTTGATGAAACTATCAATTTATATCAGTGGATTAAGCCATGAAAAAGTTATACTACAGTAGACACAATGAAAAAACAAAATATGAATTGGTTTGCAACAGTACTTATAGTAGTGATTTGCTTTATTATACTAACGGATCTTACCGAGTTTTCTATTGAAGTTTTGTGTGGATGAAGTGTTCGATGATCGAGAAGGGCTAGATGTGAGAAGAAGGAAGAGAGGCAGGAGCTCGAGCTTGGGGATGCCCAAGGCACCCCAAGTAAATATTCAAGGAGACTCAAGCGTCTAAGCTTGGGGATGCCCCGGAAGGCATCCTGTCGGTGTCAAAACCGGCGGATGTCGGGTAGGGGGTCCCGAACTGTGCGTCTAGGAGGATGGTAACAGGAGAAAAGGGACAAGATGTTTTTACTCAGGTTCGGGCCCTCTCGATAGAGGTAATACCCTACTCCTACTTGATTAATATTGATGATATGGGTAGTACAAGAGTAGATCTACCACGAGATCAAGGAGGCTAAACCCTAGAAGCTAGCCTATGGTATGATTGTTGTTCGTCCTACGGACTAAAATCCTCCAGTTTATATAGACACCGGATAGGTTAGGGTTACACAGAGTCGGTTACAATGGTAGGAGATCTACATATCCATATCGCCAAGCTTGCCTTCCACGCCAAGGAAAGTCCCATCCGGACACGGGACGAAGTCTTCAATCTTGTATCTTCATAGTCTTGGAGTCCGCCCGACGATAGTCCGCTATCCGGACACCCCTAGTCCGGACTCCTCAAGAGTAGCCTGAACCAGGCTTCAATGACGATGAGTCCGCGCGTTGATTGTCTTCGCATTGCGGCGGGTTCTTCTCCAAATTCCATATACTTGTCGAATAGTGTCCGCTTTTGATAAATGCTGCGCCTCGGCTTCTACGCCCAATAATGGCCATCTTCCACGTTGTTGAATGAATGCGAAAAGCCAGGGTATTTTTTACAATTACCCCCCTAGCCGCGCAAATGAGCCGCCTATAGAAGGGGCAAGGATATAGATCTGAGTCACACCATCCCCCCTTTGTGAGCTTTCATCGGAGCGCCTCTGACCAAAGCCCATTCCATCATGGACAGTCGACACGGCTCCTCCTCTCACGCTCCCAGCCCCCAGCCAGGGAATTGGGAGAGATGCTCAGTCCCGCATAGCGAGCTAGTTATACTCCAAGCCAAGGGATTTCTCCCCCCGGCCTTCATGGTTCCGGTTCGAGCCGGACTTGCCACCTACAAGGGCGGAAAGCAAGCGGAGAGCGTCCCCGATCCCTCTAAAGGAGAGCGGGTGTGCTTCATCTCTTATCTAGTAAGCGGACTCGGATTTCCAATCCATCCGTTTCTCCGGGGGCTCTTGGAGTTCTACGGCCTCCAATTGCACCACCTTACTCCTGCCTCCGTCCTGCACATCGTGGGCTTCGTGGCCCTTTGCGAACAATTCTTGGGCGTCGAGGCTCACTTCGGGCTGTGGAAGAGAATATTTTGCCTAGTACCCCGTTCTCATGAGGGGTCAATATATCAAGTGGGCGAAGCCGAGCTATGGCGCATCGCCGGTACCGGATACCTATCCGAACCCCAAAGAAGGCGTCCAAGACCGGCCTTCGAATGGTTTTACATGGAGGACGCCCCGCTGCGGATCCTGTTCGGATCGGCCTTCCGGAGTTCAGCAATGCTCCTCTGAAGAAGCGCCTAGCTGGCGCCTCGAGCCCTCGGGGAGAAGATGACCGGGATGTCCGTTATTTGATGAGCCGAATAAGGTTACTGGCTCATGCCGGATTGACCATGGCAGGAGTCATGGCAATCTGCATTATGAGGGGAGTGCAGCCGCTCCAATACAGGGGCCACCCTATGTGGGACTTCAACGGGGAGGACGATGCCACCTGCCATGGCCGCAAAGGGTCAGGATCGGTCACCGAACTGGTGAAGATCTTGTCTACCATGTATAAAGGGGAGGAGGAGGATTTCCTCCGTGTCAATCCATCGAATAATCCTCGAAGCTGGGTAAGGAAACATCTTTGTGACCTGTCCGATCCATGTTCCCATGGTTAAATATCTCATTTCGTGGTTTCTGCGCAGGAACTGCGCCGGACTGTGGAGAAGATACACAGCCCGCCCCCACAACCCGAGGATCCGAAACGGTCCCTCAATCCGACCTCCGAGGAGGATCCAGATATAAAGGTGGAGTTGATCGACGGGGTATTCCACCAACTTAGCATCGACAATGCTTTGGTTGCCATTACGGCTGATTACCCCGGAATACTTCCAGCCTCACAGGTAAATGAGACCGAGATCCCAAAACCCTGATAATGACCCATCCGTGCTTATTTTTTATCGCCGTATACCAATGGTGTTTCGCAGGGGGTACCTTCGAGGCAGGAAGCCGAGCCAGCAAGCGGCTGGCCAACAAAGGGCGGTCGGCCCTCAGAGGTTAAAAAGAAGTGCGGTCCGGATTGAAATCTGCGCCGCAACGGTATGGCATGTCACCATACTCCCGTGATTGATTCTGGAAGGCGATTAACGCTGATGCTCTTTTCGGGAAAAGAGCGCTCACGGACCGAGTCCGGAGAGGTTATAATCGAACCTTCACCGCCAAGCTTCAAAGCTGGGTCCGGAGGTCGAGGCGAGCACGAGACGTGAGTCGGATGCTCCTCCATCGAGGATGCCGACAGGTTGTCCACCACCAACTCCGAGGTGGAGAGCGCCTTGAATCACAGGCGCCGCAGGACAGTTCTTCGTGACGCATGTTTCTCCCAAGAGGCCTTGAATGCCTTTGATTCGGGAGATGTGCACCTCCATGCCGCTCAAGATGGTCTAGCCAGAGCCACGGAGCAGTATGTAAAGGACATACGGGTAAGAAAATTTGATGATTATATATGCCAAGAGTCCCCGAGACTTAAAATAGTTAGAATAACTGATTTAAGGATCATTTGTTATGCAGGATCTTACAGAAAAGAATACCCGACTGTCCCAGGAGCTTGAAGAATGCAAGGCCCAGCTTGAGGCCGCACTAGCCGCTACAAGGGGAGCCGCAGAGACCCCCACTGGTAATATACACTTTAAAAGATAAATAGTTTATGAAGTGCGGCGGGTGTGTAAATCTGACAAAAATATTGCAGATGGCGCCGGACTAGATCCGGACAAGCAGCAGCTCTTGCGCCAGCTAAAGGCGGCGAGCGCGTCGACGAGGGTGCGGCGGGAGGAAAATAACCTCCAAGACGCCAACACCAAGCTGGGTGAGGAACTAAAGGATGTTCGTGCTCGGTGTGCGACTCAGAAGGATAATCGGCGGCTTCGTCGCGGCATTTTCATAAGTGCTTGAGCGAACTTTGAAAGAGTTCGCGAGGAAGGCAATTAACATAAACATGTATGTAGGTTTGCTCACAGGTCGTCCTGAGGAGGAGATGCCCAGTTCTACGGGCGATCTTCTTCCCGAACTGCATCAGCTGCACGAACGAGTCCGGCAGGTGATGAAAGGCGTCGGCCAGCCTTGTGGCCATCTATCTCCCCGCCTCAAGGCATTGGGGAGCTGGCAGAGCGGCTTCAAGGAGCACAGCGGCGCTTCCGGCTATGGAAGATATCGGCCTGCCGTCAAGGCGCCAGGTAGGCCTGGGCCATGGTGAAGACGCGGTACATGAAGGCTGACCCAAACCACATGGCCGAGGTCGGACCTGTGGGGCCAGATTGGATGGAGATCCTCAGAAGTTAGTGTACGGCCAAGTAGAATTGGCCGCCAAGTATTCCCAGCAAGATTGTAAATTAGATAGCCTATTAGATGGCATTGAGGAGGAATACAATGAGTCGAGTTGACTGATGTAAAAATATGACATGAAGAATGTCTTCTAGCCGGATTGTAGATCGTTTGTCATAGCGGACCTTTTCGGTTCGACCTCCGGACCCAATAGTCCGGAGTGTGTCCGAATACCTTCGTGGTTATATAAGAACCGTGGTATGCATGGAGACAAGGCGTAGGGGTCATTGTTGCTGTATCAGACAAGTTCCCAACTAGTTATGTTATATTACATGGGTAGTAAGAAACATCTTCCAGAGAGAATAGTTCCGTTAAGGGTTCCTTTCGCTGGGATGCATGCCCTAAAGTGCATGTCAAAGCTGCTATGAAAGCAGAAAATCATCTGGGGGCAGATGGGTAAATAGTTAAAAATCATCTTTCAGTTCACCGACCGAATATTCCCTTAAGAAAGCTAGCTTTCGGCTTCACCCATCGAGGTACACATCCGCTGACCCGGCAATAATAATCGCAGAGGTGCTCCTTTACCACCTAGCCGAACAATCGGGAACGAGGGGTAAGCACAGAGCCAGCAACCCAGCTTGGCCAAAACTTAAGTCATATCGATGCATATAATGGTGAATAAAAGGTACATGCGGAAGTGTAACGCATGTGTTGGGCATGAAGCCAGATAAATAAGCTTCATTAAAGAAGCCCCGAGTATAATGAGCGCGGACAGCGTCAAGTGTGTCTTGAAAAAAGCGCAAACGAGCCTCTAGAGGCTACAAGAAGAAGAAGGAGGAAGGAGAGAAATAAAAGACAACACAAAAGCAAAAATAAAGAATGCGGATGGAGGAAGGAGACGAACTTGGAGTCCGGCACTTAGGTGTAGAATCTTCGTAGACGGGCTACGTTCCATGGGTTCGGCTCGAGTCGGTTATCCGATGCGTTTCGCAGACGGTATGCTCCGCCGGTCAGGACCTCCCTGCTTTGATATCTTCGAGCCTGCTATTGATAGAATGCGGAACGAGCTTTTGCCACGTCGCGCTCCTCCTCCAATGCGTCCAAACTGTCCTGCCGATCGAGCTCGACTTCTCTTTCTTCATACATGCGCACGCGAGGTGAGTCATGTATTATGTCGCAGGGAAAGACTGCCTCTGCGCCGTACACCATGAAGAATGGTGTGAATCTAGTAGTACAATTCGGCGTGGTCCGCAGCCCCCAGAGTACGGAGTCGAGCTCCTCAACCCAGTGCGTGTTAGATTCTTTGAGGGACCGCACTAGTCTGGGTTTAATGCCGCTCATGATTAGACCATTTGCCCGTTCGACTTGGCCGTTGGTTTGAGGGTGATAGACTGAGGCGTAATCGAGCTTGATGCCCATGTTTTTGCACCATAATTTGACCTCATCGGCCGTGAAGTTGGTGCCATTATCAGTGATGATACTGTGGGGGACACCGTAACGGTGCACTACCCTTGATATGAAGTCTATCACTGGTCCGGATTCGGCCATTTTAACAGGCTTGGCCTCTATCCATTTGGTGAATTTATCCACCATGACCAATAGGTATTTTTGCTTGTGGGTTCCTCCCTTGAGGGGTCCAACCATGTCAAGCCCCCAGACCGCGAACGGCCAGGTGATGGGTATAGTTTTAAGGGCGGTGGGTGGCATGTGGCTTTGGTTAGCGAAACGCTGGCAACCGACGCATCGTTGGACTAAGTCCTCAAGATCTGCCCGGCCGTCGGCCAATAAAATCCTGTAAGGAAGGCCTTGCCTACAAGGGCCCGGGCTGCGGCGTGGTGCCCACCCAGTCCGGCATGAATTTCAGCCAGGAGGTTTCGCCCTTCCTCTTCGGAGATACACCTTTGAAGGACTCCGGTAGTGCTTTTCTTATAAAGCTCTCCCTCATGGACTTTATAGGCTTTAGAGCGCCGTACTATGCAGCGAGCCTCATTTTGGTCTTCAGGGAGTTCCTGCCTAGTTAGGTAGGCTAGGAATGGTTCCGTCCACGGGGCGATAACCGCCATTATTTCATGAGCAGAGGGTGTTATCTTGGGGGCAGAGCCTCCGGTTATGTCAGAGTGTTCGGCGTCATGCAGTGCGGTTGGGTCCGGATTGATATTGCCGGACTCCCCTTCCCATAGTACGGATGGCTTGAACAGCCATTCCAGAAAGATATTGGGTGGGACGGCATCGCGTTTTGCACCGATGCGTGCCAATATATCCGCCGCCTGGTTGTTATCCCGGGCTATATGATGAAATTCGAGCCCTTCGAACCGTGCCGACATTTTTAGGACCGCATTGCGGTATGCTGCCATTTTTGGATCTTTGGCATCAAAGTGTCCGTTTATTTGAGATATTGCGAGGTTCGAATCCCCGCGCACCTCTACGCGCTGAATGCCCATGGAGATCGCCATCCGGAGGCCGTGCGTAAGGGCCTCGATTCGCCGCGTTGTTGGAGTCTGTATACATTATCGAAGGGACGATTGGACTGTGTCCCCGCTTGGGGACGTCAGGACGACGCCAGCCCCCAGGCCGGCCAACATTTTAGAGCCGTCAAAGTGAGTATGCGCCGTACTCTTTAGGGAGTTCGGCTTCAGTCCATTCGGCCACGAAGTCGGCCAAAACCTGCAACTTAATAGCTCGTCGTGGCTTATAAGTTATATCGAATGGAAGGAGCTCTATGGCCCATTTAGCAATCCGGCCGTCTACTATCGGGCTGAGGACCAATGCGGCTGGTGCCCGGGCAGTTCGGAATTTAGGTTCGTCACTGGCATTGAAGGTAATAGCCGTGTCACTCCATGGATTTATTGTTGCTACTTGGTAGACTTCGGCAAGGTTGTGGAGTGTTCGTTTTCGCAGGTTATTTGATGCGGAAGTCTCGAAGACTGTGAACACCGTACTGGTTTTGCTGGGCTGGGATTCTGAAGCTAGAAGCTCTTCGCCACTTTTGGCCACCTGCCGTAGTATCCAACATGCTCGAAGGCTATGAGTTGGAGTGGCGCCCTCCGTGCTATGAATTTTGCAGGTCCGCTTAGCCAACCCTCCGATGCGGTTCCGCACCCTTTAGGGGTTTTGGTTTTTGGTATTCAACCAGGTGCTTGATAATGATGCACCCTTTTGTTCCGGACTAGGGATGTATTCGGGGCCGGATTATCCCAAAATTTACTTTCGGTTTTCCAGGCGCTCTCCATCGCACAGTACTTTTGTACTATGGTCACCAAGTCAGCAAAGCGTGTAATTTCGTGATGACTTATGGCGTTTAGGATTCCCTTGTCCGTGCAATTTTGCAAAAAATTGGGATTGCGTCCTCCTCTCGGCAGTCCTTTATCCTGTTCATAACCAGGAGGAATCTGGCCCAGTAATGATGTATTGTTTCAGCGGGTTCTTGCCAAATTCGAGAGAGATCGCTAATGTTTGGGTGGGTGGGTGGCACTAAATCCGGAACCCCGTCCAATTTAGGACTCAAGGGCCAAGAAGTTTCTGAACTCGGAAGTTTGGATTTTTGAGTGCTATCCAATGAGTCCGACCCGCCGCCTAACTTTAAGTTCAGGGCTTGATCGACATCCCTCCCTGCGCAGGAATCCGGCATGGAGGGATCGGGAATCCGGACATAGCTAGTCCTTAAGATAGAAGAAGAATCGCCGCATTGCTCCTCTATCATAGCAACATGATGGGTAGCCTGGGGAGAGTTGATCTCTCTCAGATCGGTTTTAGGCCCGATCCGGTCGTAATCTGTGGTGACTCCTAGGGCGGCGATGCGATCCAAGAGCTCGTTTATGGAGGAGAGCTCGATCGGATCTAACTGTTCGGCAAGTTCCGAACTAACATGGAGATTGGTTTCGACGACTCGAGAGGTCATCGTCGGCGCGGCGGCTGTCGTGGAATTGTCACGGCAGACGTCCTTAGTGTCAGGACTTAGTCGCGAGGCCAACGCATCTATGTGGTAGCTTGAGAGGGGTTGAGCAGGATCGAGAGACGCAACACAAGACAGGGATTTAGACAGCTTCGGGCCCCGGGAAACATCATCCGGTAAAAACCCTACATGCTGTTTGAGGCTAGGTCTCATTATCATCACGAGGGAGTCGCCGTAAACCGGCTCTCCTCTTTGTGTCTAGCCCTAAGATTGTTTCTTCTTGCTTGTCGGTTGTCCCTCTTTGGGGAGCCCTGCCCCTCCTTATATATGTTGAAGGGGCGGGTTACATGTGGAGTCCTATTAGGATTAGGACTAGTCTATCTCTAATGCAAACCGGATACAAGTCCTGGTCTTAACTCCTTGTAAGGTAAATATTCCTCATGCCTTTCCTCTTAAACCGGCCCACAATAGTTGAACCGGCCTTCATGAACCGTCAGACGGGCTACCGGGTCTTGTCGCTCCTCGACCCGTCCACGGGTCACCAAGTGAGTTACAACGTCTGGCGGGTTCTTTGGTAAATTGCCCAGTGCAGGCGGGTCACCGATGAATATCGCCAAGTGCCGCGGGACCTCAAATAAACCGCCAAGTCCGCGGGTTAACTTCGGCGGTTTACACCACGGGTATATCCCGACATTAGCCCCCAAGTTTAGCTTGGGTTTATCCATGGTAAACTTATGCTGCAAAATAAACACCGTAACAAATTTGGCAGGTTGTGCTCCGGTTAAGAATTCTTGTAGACCGCACCGATCGTCCTTAAGTCCTTTGTCATTTCCTCCTTCTAGAAAATCCGGGTCAATAACCAGCTTCATACTCAAATTGCTGATGTTGGCTTCTTATAGAAAAAATATTGTGAAGAATAATCCACTTGAGTCGGCTTCCAAAGCGCCGGTTTAAGAAATATTGGTCTTGAAATACTCATCTGATATTCAACCGGTTTGAAGATGCAGAACTTGCCGGTTTTATCATTGCCAAAGACCGTCGGGTTATAAAAACTTGATAATTTCGAGTCATGATTGTTGCAGACACCGGTTCATAATTGTTGCCAATGCCGGTTCATGATTATTAGTGACACCGGGTTGCAGCCACAGGGTCATAATGATTGGTGACGCCGGGTCAACCTAGTTTGCTCAATCAGAGAATTTGACAATATTTCTTCGATAATAATATAATACCTGTAGCC
This sequence comes from Aegilops longissima, assembly GCA_021605205.1. Taxonomy (NCBI): domain Eukaryota; kingdom Viridiplantae; phylum Streptophyta; class Magnoliopsida; order Poales; family Poaceae; genus Aegilops; species Aegilops longissima. The sequence continues at coordinate 600,630,413 of CM038677.1, read as the reverse complement.
CCCAAGTCTTTGAGCAGAACAAAGTGGTGGCTTAAGACTTTGCTTCAATATAAATACTTCCACTTTCAAAGAAATCCATGTTGTTCATCCCAGTGACTAGTAAAAACTGAATACTCCATACTATGTAGCCCCCAAGTGCCGGGTTGTCATGCTTGCAGCATCCTGGGACTTGTAATTGTCTTATACTCATAAAAACTTCAACCAGTGTAGCCCCCAAGGGCCGGGTCATTATGCAATAATGAGCAGGGACTTTGTAGGTATAATCATGTAGATTAGCAATGATGTGTAGCCCCCAAGGGCCGGCTCAGTAAGATAATATTGAGCTGGGACTTAATATATACTTCAATGAAAATAACATCATATGATGTAACCCCCATCATGGGACTTGAATCCACGTCCACAAGGTTAAGAGCCTTGTGCTTTACCAACTGAGCAGTGGACCCTTCAATATAATGAATAAAAAGCTTTGTACCTTCAACTGTTGACAGGAGCAATTGGTAGCCCCCAAGTGTCATGGTGCATGCTTGCAGCAACATGAGACTTGCATATTTGATATAATCTCAACTTAAATAATGTAGCCCCCAAGTGCCGGGTCATAAGCCTGCAGCGACTCGGGACTATTCCCTCCATTGTAGAATAAATCATACCCATTGATGAAATAATAGCCATTGCGCTGAAGCGACTTTGAAAACCTCAATCATAATATTGGTTATTGATAACCATAATAAAAATCTAGCCATGTTGGCTTATTCAAGATAATATAATTGGCGACTTATAGTCCAAAGCCAGGCCGGGTTAACAAACACCGGATAATTTCTCATCATATACTCTCGACTTATTGTCTTAAAGCCAGGCCGGTTTAATAAACACCGGATAATTTATCATCATGCTTTATTCAACTTGTCTCTGCATACAACAAGTTTAAAGTGTCCTGGCGGTTTACCGCCGGACGGGTCATAATGCCCAACATATAACCCAGGTTTATAACCAAGTCTGCACTTAAGAATAATCAATGAAATATATCATACCTGTGACATTGAATCACATCATTGGTTTACCAACTTTTTGTAGTAAGGGTGATAACCCCAATCTTGAGTAATGATAACTCCTTTCATCTTGTGTCGGTTTACGATAAAACCGCATCGGGTTGTGATAAACACGGTTTAACCATATATATATGGCGACTCGTAGTCAAACCAGATCGGGCGGATAGTCTCGGATTATGATTTGATCATGTATCGACAACTTGTAATTGAAAGTCAAGCGGGTTAATGAACACGGTTTACTCCATAATAAGATGGTAACATAAAATCAAACCGGGCAGATAGTCTCCGGATTAGGATTTGACCGTGTTCCGCCAATTTGTAATTGACAGTTTGAAACGGATTAACAATGTCGGTTAAAAACGCAACAAAAATCAAATAACAGTTATGAAAAAATATGGAAGCAAAGGCAATGACAAGACCGTTTGCAAAAAGAGGCTTTACTGAGCCGATCAGATGGTGTTACCATGGTCGGACACGACCAAGCACCCAATAAGGTGTAGCTATGGTTCAAGTCAGCCAGTCCCCAATCTGAAACCGTGGCATTATGCCGATCAAGTGGTGTGGCAATGGTTCGGGTTCGACCAAGCCCCCAAGTGACTCTATGGCCTTAGGCCGATCAAGAGGCGTCACTGGTTCAGACTTGACCATGTCCCCAAGTGATCTGGCGGCTTTCGCCTATCAAAAGGCGTTGCATTGGTTCGGACACGACAAAGCCCCCAAGTGATGTTGTGGCACTAGGCCGATCAAGAGGCGTGGCTATGGTTCGGATACGACCAAGCCCCCAAGTGACCAATAATATGATAAGCCAATAAGGTATGATACCCATGTTTGGACCGCGCTTCATGGCAGCAGGTCCTCTTTGGCACCCTTTAACTTTTTGCAAGAGATAAGTCCTTCTTGAACCGGAATTTTGAACCGGATATTGAGAACTTCAAAGCTTTGTGGGAGACATCTTTCCCTTGAACCGGATTGTAAACCGGAATCTTCATTTTCAGCCGGAAATGTTCTGATGGCCTTTCAACTCGAACTTGCGAGAAGTTATTTCCTTTTTGAACCGGACATTTTTAAACTGGATTTGAGCGCTTGAGATCTTTGTGGGAGAATATATTTCCCTTGAACCGAATTGTAAACCGGATACTTGAGAGCTTCAGTGAGACTGACTTCCCTTGAGCCGGATTTTAAACCGGAATCCTTTCTGATGATCCGGAACTTCTTCATTTAGCCGGGATTTTGTAACTGTCATATACTTACTAAGCCGGAAATTTTCTCGACGGCCTTCAAATATGATAGCCTCCGGACCGGGTTATCTTTCCTCCATCGTCCCGGGTTCTTAAATTTGCTGAAATCGGCAAGATTTGCTTAGTCATGTCATCGTAGCCCCCGAGTCTCAAGGTGACTCGAGGAGTTGGCTTGAAACTCTCCATATTTGACCGTGATATAAACCGGCATAACTTGTATATCATTGGTGTTGATAACACAATGTGAATCCACCGAAGGTTGTGATGACTGCGGCGGGTTATAAATGATCCCGTATGAGTCGTGTCAGCAACTCGGACAATGGTTCCTTCCAACTGGCGATTTGAAGTTAACCAAACTGTAGTGGCGGCGACATGTGCACCTGCCCATTGAGCCATCCAGTGTAGACGGCGGTTGATAGTATATGATAATTTGCCTCCATTTTGAAAGAAAATCGGGCTACCCAAGCTGTGACTTGCTCATGCAGACAGGTGCGGCCTGGTATGTTGATGTAGACCAGGCCGCAATAAATGGACGATAGAAACGTCCACAGTATTAGAGGTGGCTTGGACAGATGAACCGGCCACGGTGTTGTAAACCGGCGCGGGCGAGTCAACCACATCATTTTGATGTAGTGAACAATTGTCGGGTGAGTCGGCCGTAGGAGCAGACAGATGAATCAGTCGTAGCGTTTGTAAGCCGGTGCGGACGGGCGAGTCGTCCTCCTTGTTGTAAGCCGGCGTGGTCGCGAGAGACGGCCACGGCATTGTAAGCCGGCGCGGTCATGAGATACGGACACAATGTTGTAAGCCGGTGCGGGAGTCTGTTGAGTAACGACGACCACCTGTGCCAAAAGATGCTGGCGTGCCTCCATCTCCGCAGTGTAATATCACTTTTTGTCATAAACAATTGCCCTGCATAAACAATATTGCAGACCAAGGCAAAGATAAACTTGTTCTTTGATAAAAACAACATGTGATACTAAAACAAATTTCGATAGATATCACCTGATTTATTTGGACGACGGATGATCCGTTACTTGCGACAGAGGTGGCTCAGGCAAACCAGCGACTTAATAAAATTCCGGCGTTTCAGGCAGACCGACGACTCCAGACGGCTTCCCACGGCAGAGGCGGTTCAACGTAGGCCACGATCGCGACTTACAGCCGAGACGTCGTGCGGCCGGCTTTGAAGCTCTTCAACGGACTGTCTCGATAGAAACGGGTGCACCTGTGATTCCGGAACAGGCGACAACGCGCAGGGACACAGAATGAAGATGACTTGAAATAGCATAGGGCCGCGGTAGGTCGATGTAAGCCGGTAAGTTGGAAACAATGGCTCGCCGACAGCGGTGACTTGCGGCCCGAGGTGCAGCGATTCAAAGGCACGGCGCGTAGGCAGCAGCAGCTCCAGGAGACGAGATTTCGTCAGCGGAGGTCGCGGCCGGTTTACACAGAGTGAAGATGACCGATGAAGGCAGGCCGCAGCGGCCCGCGGTCGACCGGCTCGAGGTAGAAGGCTGCTGGCGGCTCGCAACGGCAAGTCAAAGCAATTGGTGGCGGGCCGCGCAGATCGCAGCAGAGGTGTCGTGGGTCATAGCAGTGACCCGGCGGTGCAAAAGCAAACATCAGCGTTGTAGAGGCAGGGTGCAGGGCCGGCGAGCGCGAGGCTAGGCAGCTGAGGCGGTCGGCGAGGGGCGGCGGAGTAAGGCCGAGGCGGCTCTCGATAGAATCGAGCAGCGGCCCATGGAGAATCGCGGAGGCAAACAGCGGCTCACAGCAGAAACCGGCCACTGTGGAACAGACTGCCTCGGGGCGAGGCAGTTTGACCGCGGCGGCTCAGTGCGTCACTGCGGCGTAAACGCATTGGCCAACCGGGCGAGGCCACAGCAGCAGCACGACGCGATGAGTCACGTGGGTGGTTGTGCTCGCAAGTGGCGGAGCTCGGGCGCGGTGAGGTGGTTTTGCAGCCCGTGGCCAGCAGGCGCGTCAGGAGGAGCATGGAGGCGACGCGGACGTCATAGTGAGGACGGCGAGGGGGTCCGTGGCAGCATGGATGCGCAGGATCTGTGACGGCGCGTGGAACACAGCAAGGCGGCTCAGCGGAGTCTGTAGGGTGAGGCCGTGCGGCCACGGCGGCTCACGGCCGGCCCGACGGAGATCGGTGAAGGCGAGACCGGCTCGATGGAGGAGACCGGGTCTCCTGTCCCAATCCACTTACGGGTCATGGGCTGTTTTTTCCCTTCTCTCTTTTTTTTGACTGCTAGAGACATCGTGACGGTCGCATGTGACCCAGCGCCGTAGCCTTTTTGCCTTGTAGTTTTGGAAACCGGAGACCGATCCGATCTTGCATCGGTTAATCATGCGAAAGAAAATCCCTTCTTCAATTTTCACTAGAGATTGATGCCTCGTCTCATCGAACAATGAAGACCGTATACGCCCTGATTGATCTAATGTTTTAAACAATGAAATACCAGCACGTCTCCTGTCAAAATCACAACCATGGCTGATGATGGAATTTGTGCACGCCCAAACAGATGAACCGGCAGGATATGATCTCGTTGAAGTTGAAGTCGACGAAGCCACAACTCCGGCGCGTAAACGTCCCACGGACGGCGCAAATTATTTTTTTTCTTTTTTGATCTTGACTCACGAACTTAAAGACGATGTAGATCCTTTCCAATCTGCTCTTCATCCGAAAATTGCGAACTTTTCAAACCCTAAAAGAGATCCCTCCAAGAACTCAACACCACCGTGCGCGAGCCCCACAGTGGGCGCCAACTGTCGTGGAATTGTCACGACAGATGTCCTTAGTGTCAGGACTTAGTCGCGAGGCCAACGCATCTATGTGGTAGCTTGAGAGGGTTGAGCGGATCGAGAGACGCAACACAAGACAGGGATTTAGACAGCTTGGCCCCGGAAACATCATCCGTAAAAACCCTACATGCTGTTTGAGGCTAGGTCTCATTATCATCACGAGGAGTCGCCGTAAACCGTCTCTCCTCTTTGTGTCTAGCCCTAAGATTTTTATTCTTGCTTGTCGCTTGTCCCTCTTTTAGAGCCCTGCCTCCTTATATATGTTGAAGGGGCGGGTTACATGTGGAGTCCTATTAGGATTAGGACTAGTCTATCTCTAATGCAAACCGGATACAAGTCCTGGTCTTAACTCCTTGTAAGGTAAATATTCCTCATGCCTTTCCTCTTAAACCGACCCACAATAGTTGAACCGGCCTTCATGAACCGTCAGACGGGCTACCGGTCTTGTCGCTCCTCGACCCGTCCGCGGGTCACCAGTGAGTTACAACGTCTTGGCGGGTTGTTGGTAAATTGCCAGGTCTGGGCGGGTCACCAGATGAATATCGCCAAGTGCCAGCGGGACCTCAAATAAACCGCCAAGTCCGGCCGGGTTAACTTTCGGCCGGTTTACACCGGGGTATATCCCGACAATGACGAACTAGCGGTCATGAGAAACCGCCTAGTCAAGAGTTCGCCGGTGGCCAAGGCTTCTTTAGCGATGGTATCGTCTTTAAAGACGAGATGAGGCATCCTACCGATGGCGCGGCACGAGGAACTCTCAATGAAAGCACCAATGTCGGTGTCAAAACCGGCGGATCTCGGGTAGGGGGTCCCGAACTGTGCGTCTAGGCGGATGGTAACAGGAGACAAGGGACACGATGTTTTTACCCAGGTTCGGGCCCTCTCGATGGAGGTAATACTCTACTCCTGCTTGATTAATATTGATGATATGGGTAGTACAAGAGTAGATCTACCACGAGATCAAGGAGGCTAAACCCTAGAAGCTAGCCTATGGTATGATTGTTGTTCGTCCTACGGACTAAAACCCTCCGGTTTATATAGACACCGGATAGGTTAGGGTTACACAGAGTCGGTTACAATGGTAGGAGATCTACATATCCGTATAGCCAAGCTTGCCTTCCACGCCAAGGAAAGTCCCATCCGGACACGGGACGAAGTCTTCAATCTTGTATCTTCATAGTCTTGGAGTCCGGCCCTGACGATAGTCCGGCTATCCGGACACCCCCTAGTCCGGGACTCCCTCACATCCCCTCTTTCTTCAACAAGTATCGGTATGTTTTCGGATTCGTTTCATTCATGTGATATGTGCAGATCTTGGAGCGCCTTTTGCATTTAGTTTTCACTTTTATTTTATGCACCATGCTGGTATGAGATAGTCCTTGGTTGATTTATAGAATGCTCATTGCACTTCACTTAAGTCTTTTGAGTATGTCTTTATAGAATGCTTCATGTGCTTCGCTTATATCATTTGATGTTTGGATTGCCTGTTTCTCTTCACATAAAAAACCACCATTTGTAGAATGCTCTTTTGCTTCACTTATATTTGTTAGAGCGTGGGCATATCTTTTGTAGAAAGAATTAAACTCTCTTGCTTCACTTATATCTATTTAGAGAGATGACAGGAATTGGTCATTCACATGGTTAGTCATAAAATCCTACATAAAACTTGTAGATCACTGAATATGATATGTTTGATTCCTTGCAATAGTTTTGCGATATAAAGATGGTGATATTAGAGTCATGCTAGTGGGTAGTTGTGGATTGTAGAAATACTTGTGTTGAAGTTTGTGATTCCCGTAGCATGCACGTATGGTGAACCGTTATGTGATGAAGTCGGAGCATGATTTATTTATTGATTGTCTTCCTTATGAGTGGCGGTCGGGGACGAGCGATGGTCTTTTCCTACCAATCTATCCCCCTAGGAGAATGCGCGTAGTACTTTGTTTCGATAACTAATAGATTTTTGCAATAAGTATGTGAGTTCTTTATGAGTAATGTTGAGTCCATGGATTATACGCACTCTCACCCTTCCATCATTGCTAGCCTCTTCGGTACCGTGCATTGCCCTTTCTCACCTCGAGAGTTGGTGAAAACTTCCCTGGTGCATCCAAACCCCGTGATACGATATGCTCTGTCACACATAGACCTCCTTATATCTTCCTCAAAACAGCCACCATACCTACCTATCATGGCATTTCCATAGCCATTCCGAGATATATTGCCATGCAACTTTCATCATCATCATATACATGACTCGAGCATTCATTATCATATTGCTTTGCATGATCGTAAGATACCTAGCATGATATTTTCATGGCTTGTCCGTTTTTTGATGTCATTGCTACGCTAGATCATTGAACATTCCGGTACACCGCCGGAGGCATTCATATAGAGTCATATCCTTGTTCTAGTATCGAGTTGTAATATTGAGTTGTAAGTAAATAATAGTGTGATGATCATCATTATTAGAGCATTGCCCCAGTGAGGAAAGGATGATGGAGACTATGATTCCCCCGTAAGTCGGGATGAGACTCCAGACTTTACAAAAAATAAAAGAGGCCAAAGAAGCCCAAATAAAAAAAGGCCAAAGAAGCCCACCAAAAATATAATAAAAAGGAAAATAAAAAAATGAGAGAAAAAGAGAGAAGGGGCAAATTTACTATCCTTTTACCACACTTGTGCTTCAGAGTAGCACCATGTTCTTCATAGAGAGAGTATCCTATGCTTTCACTTTCATATACTAGTGGGAATTTTCATTATAGAACTTGGCTTGTATATTCCGATGATGGGCTTCCTCAAACGCCCGAGGTCTTCATGAGCAAGAAAGTTGGATGCACACCCACTTAGTTTCCAGTTTGAGCTTTCATACACTTATAGCTCTTAGTGCATCCGTTGCATGGCAATCCCTACTCACTCACATTGATATCTATTAATGGGCATCTCCATAGCCCGTTGATACGCCTAGTTGATGTGAGACTTTCTCCTTTTTTATCTTCTCCACATAACCCCCACCATCATATTCTATTCCACCTATAGTGCTATGTCCATGGCTCACGCTCATGTATTGCGTGAAAGTTGAAAAAGTTTGAGATTACTAAAGTATGAAACAATTGCTTGGCTTGTCATCAAGGTTGTGCATGATTTGAATATTTTGTGTGGTGAAGATGGAGCATAGCCAGACTATATGATTTTGTAGGGATAACTTTCTTTGGCCTTGTTATTTTGAAAAGACATAATTGCTTTATTAGTAGGCTTGAAGTATTATTGTTTTTATGTCAAATGATAGACTATTGCTTTGAATCACTCGTGTCTTAATATTCATGCCATGATTAGATACATGATCAAGATTATGCTAGGTAGCATTCCACATCAAAAATTTATCTTTGTATCATTTACCTACTCGAGGACGAGCAGGAATTAAGCTTGGGGATGCTGATACGTCCCCGTCGTATCTATAATTTTTGATTGTTCCATGCCAATATTATTCAACTTTCATATACTTGTGGCAACTTTTTATATTATTTTTGGGACTAACATATTGATCCGAGGTGCTCGTGCGGTTCTCGTCATTGCATGTTTTATGTTTCGCAGAAACCCCATATCAAACGGAATCCAAACGGGATAAAAATGGACGGAGAATATTTTTGGAATATTTGGAGAATATGGGAAGAAGAATCAACGCGAGACGTGCCCGAGGTGGCCATGAGGCAGGGGGCGCGCCCCTGACCCTCGTGGGCCACCCGTAAGGCGATTGCTGCTCTACTTTGGCCGCAAGAAAGCTAATTTTTGGAGAAAAATCTGGGCGAAGGTTTCAATCCAAGTGATATATATATGAAACGGTGAAAGGGCAGAAGGGAGAACACAAAAACAGAGAGAGACAAAGAGACAGATCCAATCTCAGAGGGGCTCTCGCCCCTCCCACGCCATGGAGGCCAAGGACCAGAGGGGAAACCCTTCTCCCATCTAGGGAGGAGGTCAAGGAAGAAGAAGACGAAGGGGCCCCCTCTCCCCTTCTCTTCCGGTGGCGCCGAAACGTTGCCGTGGCCATCATCATTGCTGCAATCTTCACCAACAACTTCACCGCCATCATCACCAACTCTTCCCCCCCTCTATGCAGCGGTGTAACCTCTCTCTTACCCGATGTAATCTCTACTTAAACATGGTGCTCAATGCTATATATGATTTCCCAATGATGTATGGCTATCCTATGATGTTTGAGAAGATCCGTTTTGTCCTATGGGTTATTTGATGATCAAGATTGGTTTGAGTTGCATGTTTTATTATTGGTGCTGTCCTATGGTGCTCTCCGTGTCGTGCAAGCGTGAGGGATTCTTGCTGTAGGGTTTGCAATATGTTCATGATTTGCTTATGGTGGGTGGCGTGAGTGACAGAAGCACAGACCCGAGTAAGTAGGTTGTTTGCGTATGGGATAAAGAGGACTTGATGCTTTAATGCTATGGTTGGGTTTTACCTTAATGATCTTTAGTAGTTGCGGATGCTTGCTAGAGTTCCAATCATGAGTGCATATGATCCAAGTAGAGAAAGTATGTTAGCTTATGCCTCTCCCTCAAATAAAATTGCAATAATGATTACCGGTCTAGTTATCGATTGCCTAGGGACAAATAACTTTCTCGTAACAAAAACTCTCTACTAAAACTAATTTAGTCGTGTCTTTATCTAAACAGCCCCTACTTTTTATTTACGTGCTCTTTATTATCTTGCAAACCTATCCAACAACACCTACAAAGTACTTCTAGTTTCATACTTGTTCTAGGTAAAGCGAACGTCAAGCGTGCGTAAAGTTGTATCGGTGGTCGATAGAACTTGAGGGAATATTTGTTCTACCTTTAGCTCCTCGTTGGGTTCGACACTCTTACTTATCAAAAGAGGCTACAATTGATCCCCTATACTTGTGGTTTATCAAGCTGCCTCTTGCACCCTTGCAAATTCACACTATTTTTTAGTTTTAGGTTCTTTGATGCTCTTGAAAAATGTGCACCAAGGAGGGTATATACCATCTGCAAGATAGTACCCTTTTGTGTATTCATGCCCATTGATAGTGTAGTTGCAAGCAGGAGCATCACCACTAGCAAGCCTAGCAAACAAATGAGACTGTTGCAACACATTGATATCATTGAGAGTGCCCGACATACCAAAGAAACAATGCCAAATCCATAAATCCTCGGATGCTACGGCCTCTAGCACAATTGTTGCATCACGAGACTTGCCACAATACATTCCTTGCCATGCCTTCGGGCAATTTTTCCATGTATAATGCAAACAATCAATGCTACCTAACATGCTAGGCCAACCTCTCCTCCCATTAGATGCCATCAATTTCTTTGTGTCATCCTCGTTGGGTGCCTGAAGATACTCAGGACCAAAGACACGGACGATCACTTTTGCAAATCTACGCACGGAATCAATTGTAGTATCTTCACCAGTGCGAAGGTACTCATCAGCATAGTCAGCCGGAACGCCATATGCAATCACCCGCATAGCTGCGGAGATTTTTTGATATGCACTAAATCCCTTTAAGCCCGCAGCATTTCTTCTTTGAGTAAAATACCGACAATTTGCCTCGCAAGCTTGAACAAGTTTCACATAAAGAGATCGGCGCATTCGGTACCTTCTCCGGAAGAGGTGTGGTGGATATGTAGGATTCTCCGCGAAGTACTCTTGCATCAACATCTCGTTCCCAAGATGACGATTCCGAGGAATGCAAAGACGCTCGACGATCGATCCTCGCCTTCTCTTCCGGTTCTCGTCTTCGTGCTCCTTTACTGCAAGTGCCATGACTAATGTCTGCTGCCGAAAGTTGGCAAGCATGGTCTTCAACATCCGAGTCGTCCGAATCGGATGAATCGGCGAGCAAGAACTTCTCGCACGGGCTCAAATCCATCTACATGCACACCGGCACGTCAAGGAACTATAGCGCTCGCTCGCAAAGATCACAAAAATACGCACTAACCGGTGGAGGATGCGGCGGGTGATACCTGGGTGGCGACAATGGGCAGGCTCGACGGTGGTCGATCCCCGGCGGCGGCAGTGACGAGGGCGCTCTTCTCGCCGGATCCGGGGGTTTCAGTGCAGCATGACGGTGCGGGAGGATGGTGGGCGGCCCTGCCGCACGTTTCTACCCGCAAATTTGGCGGAATCGCCGGCGGCGGGCGGGCTGAAGCAAAGGCGGCCGGCGGCGGAAGGGGGTGGGAAAAATGCGCGCGGGCTGAAATGTCCCTCCCGCCGACTACTTCTCTGTGATGAAGGGCACCGCAGCCGCGACGGGGAAACCCGCGTATTCGCGGGTTGGGCCCGAGATTTTGCCGCGCCCCCTAAATTTTTTTTCGGACTAGGGCGGGATGCGGGGTCTGATCGGGTAGGTTTTTCCGCCCCGACCCGCATTTTGGCGGTTATTTTTGGGTCAAGGCGGGATGCGGGGTCTGCTAGAGTTGCTCTAAGAGCATCTCCAACAGAGGGTCCAAATATAAAATACCTAACTTTTGGACCGTCTGAGGCAAAAACGATGCTCCAACAGACAGTCCATATGTAAAAAAAATTGGACCGCAGCCTCCTCGTGATGTAAAATACAATACCTCACAGTGCAAATTCACATCACGAGGTGCATCTGGTCCAAAACCAGCCGCTGCCCGCGAACGCCCAACTGCCACTTCGTTTCCTTTCTCGCCCGCCCATGCCCGTCTGCCAGCCCGCGATCCCCGTCCGGCATGGCCGAAGGCGACGACCCCGTCGCCTTCTCCGCCGCCCGTTTTTTGCAGCAGCCGGTGGGCTGACCCACGTGGCCGCTGAAGGAAATATGCCCTAGAGGCAATAATAAAGTTATTATTTATTTCCTTATTTCATGATAAATGTTTATTATTCATGCTAGAATTGTATTAACCGGAAACATAATACATGTATGAATACATAGACAAACAGAGTGTCACTAGTATGCCTCTACTTGACTAGCTCATTGATCAAGATGGTTAAGTTTCCTAACCATAGACATGGGTTGTCATTTGATAAACGGTATCACATCATTAGGAGAATGATGTGATTGACTTGACCCATTCCGTTAGCTTAGCACTTGATCGTTTAGTATGTTGCTATTGCTTTCTTCATGACTTATACACGTTCCTATGACTATGAGATTATGCAACTCCCGTTTACCGGAGGAACACATTGTGTGCTACCAGACCTCACAACGTAACTGGGTGATTATAAAGGTGCTCTACAGGTGTCTCCGAAGGTACTTGTTGAGTTGGCGTATTTCGAGATTAGGATTTGTCACTCCGATTGTCGGAGAGGTATCTCTGGGCCCTCTCGGTAATGCACATCACTATAAGCCTTGCAAGCAATGTGACTAATGAGTTAGTTGCGGGATGATGCATTACATAACGAGTAAACAGACTTGCCGGTAACGAGATCGAGCTAGGTATTGAGATACCGACGATCGAATCTCGGGCAAGTAACATACCGATGACAAAGGGAACAACGTACGTTGTTATGCGGTTTGACCGATAAAGATCTGCGTAGAATATGTAGGAGCCAATATGAGCATTCAGGTTCCGCTATTGGTTATTGACCGGAGACGTGTCTTGGTCATGTCTACATAGTTCTCGAACCCGTAGGGTCTGCACGCTTAACGTTCGGTGACGATTTGTATTATGAGTTTATGTGTTTTGATGTACCTAAGGTAGTTCGGAGTCCCGGATGAGATCGGGGACATGACAAGGAGTCTCGAAATGGTCGAGACGTAAAGATCGATATATTGTACGACTATATTCGGACATCGGAAAGGTTCCGGGTGATTCGGGTATTTTTCGGAGTACCGGAGAGTTAAGGGAATTCGTCGGGGAGTATATGGGCCTTATTGGACTTTAGGGGAAAGAGAGAGGAGAGGTTGCACACCCCCCAAAGGCCTAGTCCGAATTGGACTAGGGGGACGGGCTGCGCCCCCTCCTTCCTTCTCTTCTCTCTTCCCTTTCCTTGACTCCTACTCCTACTACTTGGAAGGGGGGGGGGGGAATCCTACTCCCGGTGGGAGTAGGACTCCTCCACGGCGCGCCATAGGGGCCGGTTCTCTCCCCATCCTCCACTCCTTTATATACGTGGCCAGGGGGCACCCCATAGACACAACAATTGATCATTGATCTCTTAGCCGTGTGCGGTACCCCCCCTCCACCATATTCCACCTCAATAATATCGTAGCGGTGCTTAGGCGAAGCCCTGCGTCGGTAGCATCATCAACACCGTCATCACGCCATCGTTCTGACGCAACTCTCTCGCAAAGCTCTGCTGGATCGGAGTTCATGGGACGTCATCGAGTTGAACGTGTGCTGAACTTGGAGGTGCCGTGCGTTAGGTACTTGGATCGGTCGGATCGTGAAGACGTACGACTACATCAACCGCGTTGTCATAACGCTTCCGCTTTCGGTCTACGAGGGTACGTGGACAACACTCTCCCCTCTCGTAGCTATGCATCACCATGATCTTGCATGTGCGTAGGAATTTTTTGAAATTACTACGTTCCCCAACAATGGCATCCAAGCCAGGTTTATGCGTAGATGTTATATGCACGAGTAGAACACAAGTGAGTTGTGGGCGATACAAGTCATACTTCTTACCAGCATGTGATACTTTGGTTCGGCGGTATTGTTGGATGAAGCAGCCCGGACCGACATTACGCGTACGCTTACGCGAGACTGGTTCTACCAACGTGCTTTGCACACAGGTGGCTGGCGGGTGTTAGTTTCTCCAACTTTAGTTGAACCGAGTGTGACTACGCCCGGTCCTTGAGAAGGTTAAAACAACACTAACTTGACGAACTATCGTTGTGGTTTTGATGCGTAGGTAAGAACGTTTCTTGCTCAGCCCGTAGCAGCCACGTAAAACTTGCAACAACAAAGTAGAGGACGTGTAACTTGTTTTTGCTGGGCATGTTGTGATGTGATATGGTCAAGACGTGATGAAATATAAATTGTTGTATGAGATGATCATGTTTTGTTAAAGTTATCGGCAACTGGTAGGAGCCTTATGGTTGTCTCTTTATTTGCATAAGATGCAAGTGCTATGAAATTGCTTTACTTTATCGTTGTGCGATAGCAATAGTTGCAAAAGCAATAGCTGGTGAGACGACCATGTGACGACACGTTGATAAAAGATCAAGATGATGGAGATCATAGTGTCATGCCGGTAACAATGGAGATCATGACAGTACTTTGGAGATGGAGATCAAAAGCACAAGATGATGATGGCCATATCATGTCACATATTATGATTGCATGTGATGTTTATCTTTTATACATCTTATTTTGCTTAGTTCGAGGGTAGCTTTATAAGATGATCCCTTACTAAAATTTCAAGGTATAAGTGTTCTCCCTGAGTATGCACCGTTGCGACAGTTCTTCGTGCCGAGACACCACGTGATGATCTGGTGTGATAAGCTCTACGTTCAAATAAAACGGGTGTAAGCCAGTTTTGCACACGCAGAATACTCGGGTTAAACTTGACGAGCCTAGCATATGCAGCTATGGCCTCGGAACACTGAGACCGAAAGGTCGAGCATGAATCATATAGTAGATATGATCAACATAGTGATGTTCACCATTGAAAACTACGCCATCTCACGTGATGATCGGACATGGTTTAGTTGATATGGATCACGTGATCACTTAGATGATTAGAGGGATGTCTATCTAAGTGGGAGTTCTTAAGTAATATGATTAATTGAACTTTAATTTATCATGAACTTAGTCCTAATAGTATTTGCATAACTATGTTGTAGATCAATGGCTCGCGATGTTGCTCCCCGTTTATTATTATTTTGATATGTTCCTAGAGAAAAATATGTTGAAAGATTATAGTAGCAATGATGTGGACTTGGTCCGTGATCTGAGGTTTATCCTCATTGCTGCACAGAATAATTATGTCCTTGATGCACCGCTAGGTGACAGAACTATTGGAGGAGCAGATGCAAATGTTTTGAACGTTTTGACAAAAGCTTGGTATGATGACTACTTGATAGTTTAGTGCACCATGCTTTACGTCTTAGAACGGAGACTTCAAAAATATTTTGAACGCCACAGAGCATATAAGATGTTCCAAGAGTTGAAATTGGTATTTCATACTCATGCCCGTGTCGAGAGGTATGAGACCTCTGACATTACTTTGCCTACAAGATGGAGGAGAATAGCTCAAACAGTAAGCATGTGCTCAGATTGTCTGAGTACTACAATCACTTGAATCAAGTGGGAGTTAATCTTCCAGATAAGATAGTGATTGACAGAGTTCTCTAGTCACTATCACCAAGTTTCTAGAACTTCGTGATGAACTATAATATGCATGGGATAACGGAAACAATTCCCAAGCTCTTCATGATGCTGAAATCGACGAAGGTAGAAATCAAGAAAAGCATCAAGTGTTGATGGTTAACAAGACCGCTAGTTTCAAGAAAAGGGCAAATGGAAGAAGGGGAACTTCAAGAAGAATAGCAAGCAAGTTGCTGCTCAAGTGAAGAAGCCCAAGTCTAGACCTAAGCCTGAGACTAAGTGCTTCTACTGCAAAGGGACTGGTCACTGGAAACAGAACTGCCCCAAGTATTTGGCGGATAAGAAGGATGGCAAAGTGAACAAAGGTATATTTGATATACATGTTATTGATGTGTACTTTACTAGTGTTTATAGCAACCCCTTGGTATTTGATACTGGTTCAGTTGCTAAGAGTAGTAACTCGAAACGGGAGTTGCAGAATGAACATAAACTAGTTAAGGGTGAAGTGACGATGTGTGTTGGAAGCAGTTCCAAGATTGATATGATCATCATCACACACTCCCTATACTTTCGGGATTAGTGTTGAACCTAAATAAATGTTATTTGGTGTTTGCGTTGAGCATGAATATGATTTGATCATGTTTATTGCAATACAGTTATTCATTTAAATTAGAGGATAATTGTTGTTCTATTTACATGAATAAAACCTGCGATGGTCATACACCCTATGAAAATAGTTTTCTTAACTCGATCGTAGTGATACACATATTCATAATATTGAAACCAATAGATGGAAAGTTAATAATGATAGTGCAACTTGTATGTGGCACTGCCGTTTAGGTCATATTGGTGTAAAGTGCATGAAGAAACTCCATGCTGATGGGCTTTTGGAATCACTTGATTATGAATCACTTGATGCTTGCGAACCATGCCTCATGGGCAAGATGACTAAGACTCCGTTCTCAGGAACAATGGAGCGAGCCACTGACTTGTTGGAAATAATACATACCGATGTATGCAGTCCAACGAGTGTTGAGGCTCACGGCGGGTATCATTGTTTTCTGACCTTCATAGATGATTTGAGCAGATATGGGTATATCTACTTGATGAAACATAAGTCTGAAACATTTGAAAAGTTCAAAGAATTTCAGGGTGAAGTAGAGAATCATCGTAACAAGAAAATAAAGTTTCTACGATCTGATCGTAGAGGCAAATATTTGAATTACGAGTTTGGCCTTCAATTAAAACAATGTGGAATAGTTTCACAAACTCATGCCACCTGGAACACCACAGCATAATGTTGTGTCCGAACGTCATAACCGTACTTTATTGGATATAGTGCAATCTATGATGTTTCTTACCGATTTACCACTATCGTTTTGGGGTTATGCATTAGAGACAGCTGCATTCACGTTAAAAGGGCACCATCTAAATCTGTTGAGACGACACCGTATGAACTGTGGTTTGACAAGAAACCAAAGTTGTCGTTTCTTAAAGTTTGGGACTGCGATGCTTATGTGAAAAAGTTTCAACATGATAAGCTCAAATCCAAATCGGAGAAATGTGTCTTCATAGGATACCCAAAGAGACAGTTGGGTACACCTTCTATCACAGATCCGAAGGCAATACATTCGTTGCTAAGAATAGATCCTTTCTAGAGAAGGAGTTTCTCTCGAAAGAAGTGAGTGGGAGGAAAGTAGAAATTGATGAGGTAACTGTACCTGCTCCCTTATTGGAAAGTAGTTCATCACAGAAATCTGTTCCTGTGACTCCTACACCAATTAGTGAGGAAGCTAATGATGATGATCATGTAACTTCAGATCAAGTTACTACCAAACCTCATAGGTCAACAGAGTGAGATCCGCACTGTGAGTGGTACGGTAATCCTGTTCTAGAGGTCATGTTACTTGACCATGACGAACCCTCGAACTATGAGGAAGCGATGATGAGCCAGATTCGCGAAATGGCTTGAGGCAATGAAATCTGAGATGGGATCCATGTATGAGAACAAAGTGTGGACTTTGGTTGACTTGCCCGATGATCGGCAAGCCATAGAAAATAAATGGATCTTCAAGAGGAAGACACACGCTGATAGTAGTTGTCGGTGTCAAAACAGGCGGATCTCGGGTAGGGGTTCCCGAACTGTGCGTCTAAGGCGGATGGTAACAGGAGGTGGGGGGCACAATGTTTACCCAGGTTCGGGCCCTCTCGATGGAGGTAATACCCTACTTCCTGCTTGATTGATCTTGATGATATGATTATTACAAGAGTTGATATACCACGAGATCGTAGAGGCTAAACCCTAGAAGCTAGCCTATGGTATGATTGTTCTTGTCCTACGGACTAAACCCTCCAGTTTATATAGACACCGGAGGGGGCTAGGGTTACACAGAGTCGGTTACAAGGAAGGAGATCCACATATCCGTATTCCCAAGCTTGCCTTCCACGCCAAGGAGAGTCCCATCCGGACACGAGACGAAGTCTTCAATCTTGTATCTTCATAGTCCAACAGTCCGGCCAAAGGATATAGTCCGGCTGTCCGGATACCCCCTAATCAAGGACTCCCTCAGTAGCCCCTGAACCAGGCTTCAATGACGATGAGTCCGGCGCGCAGTTTGTCTTCGGCATTGCAAGGCGGGTTCCTCCTCCGAATACTCCATAGAAGATTTTGAACACAAGGATAGTGTCCGGCTCTGCAAAACAAGTTCCACATACCATCGTAGAGAGAATAATTTTTACACAAATCTAATCTGCTGACACACTCAATACCATGACATCACACCACGGCCCGGTCATTATTCGAACCGTTTTTCTCAACCAGCCTCGGCGCATATTGCAAGGTGGTTTCCTTGGCACGTCTTGTCGAAGCAGAGATTGTGTCCCCTTATCATGGGATTCTCATCAATACGGACGTGGGTAACTGTCGGCATTCTGGGAACGGGGGTTCCCAGACTTGCCTGCCTGCGGCCTGCGGCGTGGCTCAAGTGGGGGCCCAGTGCAGCCCAGCTTCATCAGCTCAAGCTCAAGACCCTCGCGAGGGGCGAAGCCTCACGGGGCGGACGACAGGAAGCTTCCTCAGGAGCAGCCTCATCAGGCAGGCTCGTGAGGAGGCGGAGAGATCAAGGCAAGGGCACCTCGCGAGGAGCCCATGACGCAAGCCATGAAGATCAAGACCAGGCGGGCGCCAGGTGGGCGCCGGCCTGCGCAGTGTCCTTGTTTCCCCTTCGGTGCAAAGGGGGCAAGCAAAGGCCAAGGCATCAGGCAAAGGTTACCGTTTCGGTGCAACAAGACCAAGACCAGCAGAACGGCAGGATGGAGGTCATCGTGGAGCCCAGGACAGCGTCATCGTCAGAGCCTTTGGCAGCCCAAGACCAATTTTAGTCAGGATGAGTGTACTAGATGTTCCCCTTCAAAATGGCCAATTGTTGGCGCCCTTGAAAGTGCTAGTTATCGACTAGAGGGGGGGGTGAATTGGCGATTTTTAGGAAAGTCTTCACAACGTGGAAGTTTCGAAGACAAACAATAGAAATGACCTAATTGATATGCAGCGGAAGATAAACTACAACAAGCAACCCATAGTCAAGTATGCAGTAATGTGAAAGTACAAAGACTAATAGCAGCTTAGTAGTAAGGATCAGGATGGAAGATAGTATGAAGCCAACCAACGATAGTAGTCAAGAAATGAAGTCAAGCAGTGCGAGAAATAGGCAATGACTTCACGAAGACAAACTCTAAGTAAAGGGAGGAGAGGATAGAACCGGTCACTTGTTGAAGACACATGATTTGTTGGACCAGTTCGATTCTTTGTGACAAGCATGACGTCTGTTAGGGAGGCTGGGATTCAACTCAGAAGACCGAATCTTCACCTTATTCCCCTTGAGCTAAGGACACACAGTCCTCGCTCAATCACTCTGGTAAGTCTTCAAGGTAGACTTTCGAACCTTCACAGACTTCGTTCACCGGCGATCCACAATGACTCTTGGATGCTCAGAACGCGACGCCTAACCGGCTGGAGGATTCACAGTCCTCAAGTGTAATAAGTCTTCAAGTCACGCAGATAGAAAGACTTTAGTGATGCCTAACACTCTTTGGCTCTGGGTGTTTGGGCTTTGTCCTCGCAAGGATTTCTCTCTCTCAAAGGCTTCGAGGTGGGTTGCTCTCAAACGACAAAAGCCGTGCACTAACTCCGAGCAACCACCAATTTATGGTGTAGGGGTGGGCTATTTATAGCCACTAGGCAACCCGACCTGATATGTCCGAAATGACCTCGGTCACTAAGGAGCAGACACGTGTTCCAACGGTCGATTTCAAACACACACGGCAACTTTACTTGGGCTACAAGCAAAGTCGACGCATCCAGCTCTGGATAATATTTGCTCTCATTGTCTTCGCTCGAAGACATAGGATTTAGGTTGAGCATCACTTGATCATTCGACTTTGTTCACTTGGACCCCACTTAACGATGCGGTGGTTCCTATGACTCAACAAAGAAGAAAAAGGAAACAACGAAACGACACAGTCTTCGCGCTCCATAGTCTTCACTCAATGTCTTCTCATGTCATAGTCTTCAATATGAATATCTTCACATACCACCATTGTCGTCAATGTCTTCATACATTTTTAAGGGTCATCTCCGGTAGGTAAACCGAATCAATGAGGGACACTACCTTTGTTATCCTGCAATTCTCACAAACGCATTAGTCCCTCAACCAAATTTGTCGTCAATACTCCAAAACCAACTAGGGGTGGCACTAGATGCACTTACAATCTCCCCCTTTTTGGTGATTGATGACAAACTGGTTGAAGTTTTCAACGGGGATAAAGTATGTGAAATTGTAAAGGATAGGGTATTGTCTTCATAAGTGGCAAAGGCTCCCCCTGAAGATGTGCATATAAGTAATTTGCTTTTGGAATGCAAATGCACATGGCAGGTTGTACTTGTGGAGATCCTCTTCAACTTATGAAGATAATTCATCATGCATGAAATGATATAACTAAGATAATGACATGCATAATGAAAAATGGACGTCTGCGTAATGATCTAAGTGTGGAAGTTATCATCGCACATGCGGAATTTATCATCGCATCACACAAAGGCAAATAAGTAGCAGACGACCATCGAGTTTAAGTGTTACAACTCAAAGAACCAAATGTATCAAAAGAGAGAGTTGTAAACACTAGGAAAAATATAAAGCAACTGCCCATATGAACCCGCTTGAAGACTATCAAACTCATATGCTTCTCCCCCTTTTGTTAGTAAGGACCAAAAAGGTTTGAAGACATAGAGCATCTACTCGTTCCCATGAGGAGTAGGTGAAGCAGCAGGGTTGTCGTTGTTGTTTGGCGGTGCAGATGAACTTGGTGCAGTGTCGATGCGTGCAGAAGTAGGGGGGCGGTGAAGTAGCATCGTCTTCATCATCGATCACTTTGGCATTCACCGTTGCCGCGGAGGAAGAATAGTCAGAGTCTTCAAGGGATGGGGTTCGACGTAGGACATCATTCCATGGAGGAGTGGAGTCAAACTTGAATCTTTCAGTGAAGCCATCGTCTTGAAGATCTGCTTCAGGACTGAGCAGCGTCAAACTCTTCCATGATCGTCGACAGGTCTCGTGAGTGACAAAAGCATTCTTGGTGGCAAGATTTCGAATGCGATTGACGTCCACCAAGAGGCTTTGCATCCGCCGCTTGAGCCGAAGTGATGTTTTCTTGTTTACGATGCGATTGCCACAAGAAGTTCTCGGTCATTTAGGACACGAGAGCGCTTCTTAGGCCTTTGGGAAATTGTGCTCTCAGTAGCTTCAGTTTGCGCACGGTGAGGCAGACGAGTGTTCCCAGCCATTGGATAGACACGAGTTACTGCTTGGACTCCTTCCATGGGTTGAGTGAAGCTTTGGTGATCAGCATTTTGAAGACAAAGAGGCTTCTTGGCGGGCTCGGGGTATATGGCTTCAATGACATATCAACCTCTAGTAGAAAGATCAGATGATTGCGAGCAGAGGGCTGATAGTTGATAGCAGAGTGTAGCTTGATGAGGCGCATGACCCATGGAGCATAGAATTTCAGGCCAAAAAGGTCAGATCCAGACGCAGCCCGATTGCGGATGAAGAATTCTTGTGTATTGAAGCTGATGCCATTGAGGATGTAAAGACCAATGTCTTCATGGCTCCTTCAAGTTTTGCAGATGATGAATGCCCTTTGATAGGCCATAGAGTTCGCCTGATGATGTGATATATTGTGCGAGGCAGATACTCAAGGTCATCAACAAAGAACTCCTTTGGGTATTCAGTGTCAGGTGGCAGAGGCTTCATCATGCTCAACATATGGCTCATGTTGGGCTCTGGCTTATGGAAGATGCTCTCCAGTGCATTGCGGTGGAGTTGACAATTAGGTTCGAACAGCTCTCCGGGAGTGGGTAGGCCTATAAGCTCAATGACGTCAAGAGCTTTGGCTTCATGATGAACATTTCCTGTCATCCACTCGAGAACCCATGCCTTTGTATCCCTGTAGTAGCCGCGAATGTGGAGGGTAGCATAGAATTGAAGCAAAAGTTCCTCATTCCAATGTTCTTTGTTTGTCACAAAGCTGAGCAGACCTGCATCACGAAGCATCAAGTGCTTCTTCTAAGCATGGCAGTCCAGCAATGGCTTCGATGTCGAGGCATATGAGGAAAATCGCCCTTGATCATCTGAACGCATGAGTAATAGCTTCGCTGCCGATAGCTCGAAATGATCGATGATATTCTTGGCCTTGAGTAGGGGTTCTTTGCTGTCAAATAAGGTGTTGTGGGCTTTGAAGCCATTGGCATTGAAGGACCCTCAGAGGTGGCGATGCACAGGAACCTTGGCAGTCTTGGCTTTGGTTTACGGACCGAGGCCTATGCTCAACATGATAATCAAAGCGAGGACCAGAGGCATTAGGCGGAGGGACGAGCGGCCATTTGTGGTGATCGACTTACCATAGTTGTATGCTTGCTCAATTGTATGGGGCCTTGGTGGCGGAACAGAGGCGATGGCAACAACAGGCGTCGGGCTGCACAACAGATGCTTCAGGAGCAGTTGCATCATTGGCTTCTGGCACATTGGTTGGTGCAGGCTCCACATTTGCTTCAGCCATGACTATGTCGTTGGCTTCATTTGTGTTGGTGGTGGCAGCCTCAAGATTTTCAACCTCCACTTGATGAGCTGGAGGGTCGGGCACTGGCATGTTCACTTTAGGAACATCTTCTTCAGTAATGGGGGGAGTAGGGGCACGTTCTTCTTCTTGGTTGTCATCGGCTGATGCAGCCGGATTGTCTTCAGCAGCTTTGGCTTCAGACACGGAGACATTCACAGTCGGAGTGGCTCCTGGAAACACTTGACGCGCAACAGATTGGTGGTGCACTTCTCCTTCTGGAACGCTCGAAAGAGGGACTTGAGGCCTTCGTCCTTTGCGAAGCCTGCGTAATGCTGGCGACACCTTTGGAGATCGAGTTGGCTGGGCCTCAAAGTCAGCCTCTTCTTCTTGCACAGGTGGTGTGACTTGTTGTTGTTGGGGAGTACTCGGGGATTCTTGTTGCTGTGGGTGATCAGCCCATGATGCATCCAGAGCAATTGGCGTCAGAGGACGACCAATGCTGATGAGTTCGCTATTCGTGAGAACAGGTGATGATACCAAGTTGTGTTCGATCTGAGGAAGAACTACATCATCTTCAACATTGTCATTGTGACCAATGTCTTCAGCAGCGGTGGGATCAACTGCTGGAATGTCTTCATCTTCATGAGCCTCTGTGGAAGCAGGCTCATGAACTATCATCCCGTTCTTGGTGTTCAGATGCAGGGTGAACCATTGAGATAGGTTCAACAACTAAGGGCTCTGTGGGAGCAGCCCGATCCTTCTTGGTTTTGCGCTTCTTCTTGGAGGAGCAACATCGAGGCTTCAGATTTTTCCTTTTTCGGCTTTAGCCTCGGCAGTCCTCGTCTTCTTCAGTTCTGAAGCGGTTGACCTGACCTTTGGCTTCGAGCCAGTCATGCTGCTTGGGAAGACTATGCGAGGTCCTTCCTGCCTTGAAGGTGCTGATTGGTCAGTTGATGGCTTCTTCTTCTTTGCAGCCATTCTGGGGTCAATGCCAGGACGACCAAGAGCCTTGCGCTTCTCAGCCTCATTGTAGGCTTGCACACACTTGTCAGCCAGACTCTTCATGCGCACACGAGAGCCTTTAGCTTCGTCGCACTTCTTGAGAAAGGCTTCTTTGAGCTCGTGCAGCATGATCTTGAAGTTTTTGACATCTTGCCGCTGAGCTCGCCACATGCTTCTTGAACTGAGCTTTCTCATAGTCGATCTTGTGCTTGAGTTCAACGATCTGTTGAGCAAGAGCTAGCTTCGAAGCAATGGCGCCATTGAAGGAGACGCCGAGGCCAATGGGAAGTTGCAGATCTTCAAAGCTGAGATTTGGGGTGTCAAACCACTCATCAATGAAGTTATGGATGATTGCTACATCAAGGAGAGACAAGTCATTGAAGATCTCGCTTCTTCCTTGCTCTTGATCAGTTTCTCAAGAGCATCATCTGCAAGATCTTCATCATTGGATAGATCAATGTGCTCTTCTCGCAGAATGGCAGCAGGAGTCAATGTCGATCGTATTTTTGGCGATTTTTTTTCTTCTCCGTCTTCTTGGAGATATGTGATAGATCTTCGATCGCATAATTGTCTTCGAGGTGGGGCGATGGCTAGTGGCCATGCGTGAAGCTTTTGAGGAGGAGCTGATCTTGAAGCCTTAGCCTTCTTTGGCTTGCGGCTTTGGAGTAGGAGCTGGGGCTTCATCGGTGTCGATATTATCATCGAGAATGATCCACTTTGGCACCTTGGACTGAGATGTGAGTGATGAGGCCATCAAGGTTGTAGAAAGGACCGATGACATTGGGTTACGCATCACGTGAGCCGTCGGCCAAGACGGGAGCCGAGGACCAGGGTTGAAGTCTAATCCCAATGACTTCTTGTTTTCCTTGGCGATGCCTTTGCGTCTTTGGAAGTTGCGCTTGAAGAGATTATCGTCATGACACCAGAGCAATGACGATGGGTCGACATTTTCAGGCTGAGGTCCACGGACCATACAAGGATAGAAACCCTGTGCAATAGCTTCAGCTGTGTTCTTGGGTGGAAGGCCTCGAAAGAGAATATCACCCCAAGGACTTTTGATAGCATTCTTCTTAGCGTATTCCTGGGTCACGAACTTGTATTTGAACCATTGTTCAGCCCAATATCATCGAATCCATTGGATTTGTGTCTTGCGCTGATTATAATCCTCTTCAGGATCTGTCTTGTAAAGCTCTGAGAGGTCATCAGGCAAATCTCTTGATGTTCCCCCACGACGCTGTCTACCACCCTTCCTTACTGATTTCTCTGCAGCCATGAACTTCAAACTAAATGGCTTCAACACGTTCGAAGGCTTCAAAGGCTTTCGCTTGTTGGACAAACAGGAACTGGCTTCGGGAGAGTTAATGTGATGCTGTAAGAATTCTGCAAACGAATGCAGACTATGAGAACCAAGGGATTCTCCCACGGACATGTACCTGTGACAGCATTAGAGATGCGAGGGAAGGGGAAGAGGTCATATGCATTCTCAGAAGATTTTGAAGATAAATCAGTTTGAAGACATTGACCTCATGATGCAAAGACATTCACTTACATGTTGAGAGTTGGTTCCAGTTTTGTACGAATCCGTGAATAAGTACAAGTGAGGAATCTAACTAGATATGAAGCTTAAGTGAATATACTAGGCAGTATGAGATGCAGACAAAATAGATCTAACATTGTATAGGCAGAAACCAATTTTGGTAAATAGGATGAATCTTTGAGGATCAAAAAGATGGTAAAAATAGAGTTGTATTTACCACACGAAGAACTGAGATGGGATAAGTAGGAGACCGAGAAGTTCAATCCACTGTGCCCTAACTTGGCGACGGAGGACACCTACGGCGGCGGCGGAGAGGACGATGTCCGCGGCCGGCGTGAGGACGGCGTCGGAGAAGTTGCGGCAGCTAAGTGCTTCATCGCCGGCGTCGTCGAGAGCTAGCGGTGGCGCTAAGGTTTTGACGAGGTGGAGAGGTGGACGAAGGTTTTCTTTACCGCACGGGACATGTATTTATAAGGAAGTGTGCGGCACAGCATAATTACGCAGGTGCCCCTGGCGGTTCACATCTGAGGGGCACGTGGCAAGCATGCAACATACTCAGAGTTGTCCCACGTTCCCACGCCCGCCAGGTTTGTCGGATGGTCGTTCCGGCTTCTCCGGATTTCAAACAATAAGGATGAATCATTTAAAACAGACTTAATGTTTGTCTCTGTGTCTTCTGCTGACAAGGACGCGGAGAAGACATTCGACAGTTTCAATAGAATGCATATGATTTGGACAGATAGAGTTTGAGATAGAAAGCATAGAGAGATTAGGGTCCGATCACATTCACTTAGTTCAAAAGATTCAACTAGGAAGACATAGCTATAAGTGAATGCTGTAGAGGACAGAACACTAGTATATATATCAGAAAGCAATCAAATCAACATAGTGAAGAAAATCATGAAGATAAGTTGAAATTTGAAGACAAACCAAATGCGAAGACATAGCAAAAATAACGCCATGAGTGAAACACCTCAAACAGAGAAATTTGGTGGTGGTGTTACCCACCGTATAGGAAGTATTAGACCCAAACACGGCGCACAATTATCGTGGCGCTCCGAAGTCAAATTCCACGTTAATATATTCACACTCAGAATGTAAGTCTTCATTGATTGAAGATATACTTTACTTCGTGTGTTGCACATCTAAGTCATCAACATGCATAAGTGTTAGGATGTGTGGACATTTGAGGATTCCAAGATATTTAGCTCACACCGTAACTTGCAAAACCTTTTCTCATCCGAGGGCTTTGTGAAGATATCGCGATTGCTCTTGGTGTTGGCGTGAATGATGTCAATATCTTTCTTCATGACATGATCTCTGAGAAAGTGATGACGAATTTCAATGTGCTTTGTCTTCGAGTGCTGGACTAGATTGTTGGCAATCTTGATGGCGCTTTCGTTCGCAGAAGAGAGGTACTTGTTTCAGATTGATGCCATAGTCCTTGAGAGTTTGCTTCATCCATAGAAGCTAAGCGCAGCAAGATCCAACAGCAATGTACTCAGATTCAGCAGTTGAGAGTGGTACACAGTTCTGCTTCTTTGAAGACCAATAGACAAGTGATCGTGCCAGAAAGTGACATGTGCCTGATGTAGACTTGCGATCCACCTTGTCACCAGCATAATCAGCATCTGAGAATCCAACCAGATCAAATTCTGAGCCCTTTGGATACCATAATCCGAGTGTCGGGGTGTGAGCCAAATATCGAAGAATTCACTTCACAGCTAAGTGATGCGATTCCTTTGGTGCCGCTTGGAATCGAGCACACATGCAAACACTAAGCATAATATCTGGCCTAGATGCACATAGGTAAAGTAAGGAACCAATCATGGAGCGGTATACCTTTTGATCAAATTCTTTACCATTGTCGTCGGGACCCAGATGGTGTTTGGCTGGCATTGGCGTCGTGTAACCTTTGCAATCTTGCATTCCAAACTTCTTCAGACAATCTTTGAGGTATTTTTCTTGAGATATGAAGATGCCATTCCTTTGCTGACGAATTTGAAGACCAAGGAAGAACTTCAGCTCACCCATCATGGACATCTGATATTGCTCTTGCATCATGTATCCAAACTCATCACTATACTTCTGGTTGGTGCAGCCGAAGATAATGTCATCCACATATATTTGGCACACAAACAGTTCACCATCATATGTCTTTGTGAAGAGTGTGGGATCGAGGGATCCAGGTTTGAAGCCTTTGCTCTTCAGGAAGTCTTTGATCGTATCATACCAAGCGCGAGGAGCTTGTTTGAGGCCATATAGTGCTTTGTTTAGCTTGTACACCATATCTGGATGTTTTGGATCTTCAAAGCCAGGTGGTTGAGCGACGTATACTTCTTCTTCAATCTTGCCGTTGAGAAATGCACTCTTCACATCCATTTGATATAGCAAGATGTTGTGGTGGTTAGCATAGGCTAGCAGTATGCAAATAGCTTCAATCCTAGCCACAGGAGCAAATGTTTCATCGAAGTCAATTCCTTCAACTTGAGTATATCCTTGAGCCACAAGACGTGCTTTGTTTCTGACGACTTGACCATGCTCATCTTGCTTGTTTCGATATATCCATTTTGTGCCAATAATGTTATGCTTGCGAGGGTCAGGACACTTGACAAGTTCCCAAACATTGTTCAGCTTGGCTGTTGAAGTTCTTCTTGCATAGCTTGTATCCAATCAGGTTCCATAAAGGCTTGACTACTTTCTTGGGTTCGATATTGACACAAAAGAAAAGTGCCCATGTAAATTTGCTAAGCTGTGTTGCTCTTGGCGAGTAAGTGGACCAGGTGCATTAATGCTATCAATTATCTTCTCAATTTGTACTTCATTTGCAAATCGAGGATGAATCGGACGAAGACCTTGCTCTTGCTGATCATTGTCATCATTGGGAGGATTGTCTTGATCGAGCATTGTCTTGAGTTGGTTAGGTGCGAAATGTTAAGTTCCTCTTGAGTTTGTGCTTGAAGGCATGATTTCACCAGTTCCCATCGACTTGATAGATTCGCTAGGCGGAGCTTCGTCTAGTGTACTTGGCAGGAGCTCTCTTTGTGAACCATTGGTTTCATCAAATCGCACGTCCATAGTTTGACGATTTTGTAGAGATAGAGGTTGAAGACTACGTAAGATGCTGAGTCCTTTCCGTAATCGAGCATGAAGCCTTCGTGAGCTTTAGGTGCAAATTTTGACTTGTGATGGGGATCCTTGATCCAGCACCTAGCTCCAAATACTCTGAAGTAGCTGACATTTGGCTTCTTGCCAGTAAGGAGCTCATAGGATGTTTTGTTCAGAAGCATATGGATGTAAACACGGTTGATGACGTGACATGTTGTATCAATAGCTTCAAGCCAGAACTTTCTTGGTGTCTTGTACTCGTCGAGCATTGTTCGAGCCATCTCAATGAGGGTTCTGTTCTTGCGCTCTACGAGATGTTTTAGGTCCCCAGCAATAGCATCAGACGCCTTTGATTTTCGGCTGGAGACCCTTCCCTGCAAAAGAAAGTTAATTCTTCTTAACCACCCACATCTTCAGGGGTGGCTTAGAAGCAATGAGTCTAAGTGCAGCATCGAGAACTTGACTTTGGAGCCCTAGCAAATAGCCTTGCAGGAGATGAAAGATACTCATATGAATAAGCAGAAAAGTTCTTAGTTCTATGAACATAGCGGTTTGAAGACACACGCTCATATTCACAAGTTTGAGTATGGTTTCCCTGCAAAACATTGGCGTTAGGGTGACTCAGGTGAGTCCTCTGTCTGTTTGAAGCCTTTGGACCATATGACGCCTTAGGTATGGGGTTTGTCTTCATCCCAGGTGGTGTCATGATCACATTCACTGGAAGATTCTCAAGACAACTTTTGGGAACCCAGATCTTCTTCATAGGTGGTCCATTCCTGCAGTTAGTACCAATATACCTGGCAAACACTTCACCATTCTGATTCTTGAACAACTTATAGTTTGCATCAAGGGATTCATCAATGATAATAGGATTAGCATAGGTAAAGCCAGATAAGGTGGATGGATCCACTGAAGGTCCCTTTGCAGCAACCCATGTGGTTTTGGGATACTCCTCAGGCTTCCAGTAGGAACCATCAACATTCATTTTCCTCTCGAACCCAACACCCTCTTTCCTAGGGTTTGGTTGAGAATCTGCTTTTGAGGACATCATAAAGTGTCGATGTCCTTTCGGACTTTTATACATCCTGTTTCAAGCAATGTCTTCAACCTAGCATTTTCATCGAAATAGTAGTGGTATCCTCCTTGAGAGGGGTTAGTTACCACATCAGTAGTTGAAGACAATGCAACGATAGCAGAAGATGGAACATTCAACAACAGAGGTAGTGTTATCACGCTCAAGGCATTTTAGACATGGTGGTTCAAATCCATCTGGCGGGACTGATCATTGGCGTGAAGTGACTCATTCTCTTTTGAAGATCTTCATGAGCTGCTCTCAATTTATCAAGCTCTTGCTTCCTTTGAAGATAATCATAGGAGAGCTTTTCATGAGTGGTTGAGAACGTTTCATGACGACTTTCAAGTTCTTGGTACTTAGCATGAAGATATTTTATGTCTTCAACTAAGGACTGTGAACGTGTCATTTCCATGTCCAACAGGTCATCGCTTTTGTCTAACAGTTTTTGAGTATGTTCCATAGCTTTTTTTTGTTCAGTTGCAATTTTAGCAAGTGTTTTGTAGCTGGGCTTGGATTCACAATCAGAGTCATCTTCACTTGATGTTTGAAAGTAAGCATCACGTGATTTTACCTTGGCACCACGTGCCATGAAGGAGTAGGTGGGAGCAGGGTCGTCCTTTTCATTAGCTTCAGCGTTGGTGTGGAAGTCATTGTCTTCAGTGTTGAAGATGGACTTGGCAACATAGGCTGTGGCTAGAGCCAGACTTGCAACGCTGTGGTCGGACTCCTCTTGGACTCCACCTCCGCCTCCTCGAAGCAGACTCCTCCTCTGAATCCATTTCCTTGCCAACAAAAGCACGAGCCTTGCGGATGAGCTCTTCTTATGAGATGAAGACTTTGATGAGGACTTGGAAGAAGAATTTGAAGATTTCTTCTTCTTCTTGTCATCAGAATCATATTCCTTGCTCTTCTTCTTCTTCTTCTTCTTCTCATTGTCCCACTGTGGACACACAGAGATATAGTGTCCAGGTTTCTTGCACTTGTGACATGTTCTCTTCTTGTAGTCATGAGTGGAAGCTTCATCATTTCTTGAGCTAGATCGTGAAGACTTTCTGAAGCCCTTCTTCTTAGTGAACTTCTGGAACTTCTTCACAAGCATAGCAAGTTCCTTTCCAATGTCTTCAGGATCATCAGAACTGCAGTCAGATTCTTCTTCAGATGAGGAAACAACTTTTTCCTTCAAAGCGCGAGTTCGGCCATAGTTGGGACCATAGATATCTCTTTTCTCAGAAAGCTGGAACTCATGTGTGTTAAGCCTCTCAAGTATATCAGACGGATCGAGTGTCTTGAAGTCAGGGCGTTCTTGTATCATGAGGGCAAGGGTGTCAAAGGAGCTGTCAAGTGATCTCAGTAGTGTCTTGACGATTTCATGCTTGGTAATCTCAGTGGCGCCGAGAGCACGAAGCTCATTTGTGATGTCGGTGAGGCGATCAAACGTGAGCTGGACATTTTCATTGTCCTTTCTCTTGAAGCGGTTGAAGAGGTTGCGAAGAACAGTGATCCTTTGATATCTCTGGGTTGAGACGCCTTCGTTGACCTTGGATAGCCAGTCCCAGACTAGCTTCGACATTTCTAGAGCACTCACACGGCCATACTGTCCTTTGGTCAGATGACCACAGATGATTTTCTTGGCAGTAGATTCCTGTTGAATGAACTTCTTGACATCAGCAGGGGTGACACCTTCACCAGTTTTGGGAACACCGTTCTTGACGACATACCAGAGGTCGACATCAATGGCTTCAAGATGCATGTGCATCTTATTCTTCCAGTAGGGATATTCAGTTCCATCGAACACGGGGCAAGCAGCGGAGACTTTGATTATCCTGCGATGGACATAGCTAAAACTCCGGTGGTTAAACGAATCACACGAGAACAAGGAGTACCTTGCTCGATACCAATTGAAAGTGCTAGTTATCGACTAGAGGGGGTGAATAGGCGATTTTAGGAAAGTCTTCAAAACGTGGAAGTTTGAAGACAAACAATAGAAATGACCTAATTGATATGCAGCGGAAGATAAACTACAACAAGCAAACCATAGTCAAGTATGCAGTAATGTGAAAGTACAAAGACTAATAGCAGCTTAGTAGTAAGGATCAGGATGGAAGATAGTATGAAGCCAACCAACGATAGTAGTCAAGCAATGAAGTCAAACATGTACGACAAATAGGCAATGACTTCACGAAGACAAACTCTAAGTAAAGGGAGGGAGAGGATAGAACCGGTCACTTGTTGAAGACACATGATTTGTTGGACCAGTTCGATTCTTGTGTGAAGCTATGCGTGCAGTTAGGGAGGCTGAGATTCAACTCAAAAGACCGTGTCTTCACCTTATTCCCCTTGAGCTAAGGACACACAGTCCTCGCCCAATCACTCTGGTAAGTCTTCAAGGTAGACTTCCGAACCTTCTGAGACTTCGTTCACGGCGATCCACAATGACTCTTGGATGCTCGAACGCGACGCCTAACCGGGTGGAGGATTCACAGTCCTCAAGTGTAATAAGTCTTGAGTCACCTTGAGATGAAAGACTTGATGATGCCTAACACTCTTTGGCTCTGGGTGTTTGGGCTTTGTCCTCGCAAGGTTTCTCTCTCTCAAAGGCTTGAGGTGGGTTGCTCTCAAGCGACAAAAGCCGTGCACTAACTCTGAGCAGCCACCAATTTATGGTGTAGGGGTGGGCTATTTATAGCCACTAGGCAACCCGACCTGATATGTCCGAAATGACCACGGTCACTAAGGAACCGACACGTGTTCCAACGGTCAGATTTCAAACACACATGGCAACTTTACTTGGGCTACAAGAAAAGCTGACTCATCCAGCTCTGGATAAGATTTGCTCTCATTGTATTCGCTCGAAGACATAGGATTTGGGTTGAGCATCACTTCAGTCATTCTGACTTTGTTCACTTGGATCCCACTTAACAATACGGTGGTTCCTATGACTCAACAAAGAAGAAAAAGGAAACAACAAAACGACACAGTCTTCGCGCTCCATAGTCTTCACTCAGTGTCTTCTCATGTCATAGTCTTCAATATGAATATCTTCACATACCACCATTGTCGTCAATGTCTTCATACATTTTTAGGGGTCTTCTCTGGTAGGTAAACCGAATCAATGAGGGACACTACCTGTGTTATCCTGCAATTCTCACAAACGCATTAGTCCCTCAACCAAATTTGTCGTCAATACTCCAAAACCAACTAGGGGTGGCACTAGATGCACTTACAGCCCTTCCCGCTCATTATTTGGGAAGAGGCCCAGGGCCTCCCTCTATAAATAGGACTAGCCACCACAGTTGAAAGGAGGATCCAGATCATGCATAGACGAGAGAGAGGCGACTGAGCCCACCGAAGCAGTTCATCGCACCAACTCAAGAACAGCCCTCTCGAGGCTGTTCTCCCTTTGTACTATTCATCATCAACCCCTGAGGCAATCCACCACACCACACACTAGAGTAGGGTATTACACCACAATGGTGACCTGAACCAGTATAAATCTCGTGTCCCTTGTGTGTTCTTCTTTCCGCCTAGATCGCTGCGAGACTTGAGGCGTGAGCTGGTAGGGGAAAGATCTCCGCGCGCACCCTAGAGTTCGAACCTCAAGGGTCTACCGAAACCCGAAATCTGACATTTGGTGCGCCAGGTAGGGGTGTGCCGGAATCTTTCTTCCGCTGGTCACGTGTGATCTTCCATCGTGTCCATGGCTGACGCTCGCCGAGCTCGCGCCGAG
Source organism: Aegilops longissima (assembly GCA_021605205.1). Classification (NCBI taxonomy): domain Eukaryota; kingdom Viridiplantae; phylum Streptophyta; class Magnoliopsida; order Poales; family Poaceae; genus Aegilops; species Aegilops longissima. Next base: position 600,597,485 of record CM038677.1, on the reverse strand, counting down.
CGTCGGGCTGCTCTCGCCACCCGCGTCACCCAGCGGCGCCCGTCGGCGGTTGCCCCCGTCGTTCCCCGTCGCCTGCCGCCAACGCCGCCACCGGCCCGGCGGGGAATGAGCAGTAGGCCTCGTCCCTGCGTCCTTCGGTGCGGCGGGAAGGCCGCACCGCCACCCAGTCGCTGGCTCCTGCCGGTTCGTCGTCCCACGCCCGTCGCGCCCCCACGGGCATGCCACCCGCTCCAGCAGCCGATGCCGGCACTGGGGCCAGGGGGCTCTAGGTCGTGGCCCCCGCCTTGCGGTAGGTGCAGTGGCCGCCCCAAGTTCAAGCCCGAGATGCCGCCACGCTACAAAGGCGCGATGGATCCACTGGTTTTCCTGCTGGCGTACGAGGAGGCCGTCCTCAAGGCCGGGGGCGACGACAGGGTGATGGCCAACTGGTTTCCGGTGGCCCTCACCGGCGTTCCGCGCATGTGGCTACTCCACCTACCGACGGCTTCTGTGACCTCCTTGGGGGAGCTGCGCGACCTCTTCCTTGCCCATTATGCCGGCCAGTGCCCCCGTTCGTCGTAGCTCTCCTAGGCGGCTCACAGGCGCCACCTTCGAGCCGCCACGTCAAGCCGTTCACCCGCCAGATCGGCACCGCCTCCAAGCGCCGAGAATCCCCCGACTGGGTGGCGCCCAAGGCCGATCTGACCTTCAACTCGGACGATCACCCCTCCAACCCCGCCGGTTCGGGTGCGCTCCCAATGTTGTGCACCCCCACCATCTGCCAAGTGGCCGTCACCAGGACCCTTACTGATGGCGGTGCCGGCCTCAACGTGCTCTCTGTGGAGGACTTTAGCCTCCTCCACGTCCCACCAGAGCGGCTTCAGCCCAGCAGGCCTTTCTCGGGTGTCGGAGTTGGTTCCACCACCTCCTTGGTACAGATTCGCCTCCCGGTGACCTTCGGCACCTACGACAACTTCCGCACATTGCTGATCGACTTCGACATCGCCCCCATCGGCCTCCCCTACAACGCCATCCTCGGCTACCCGGCCTTGGCCCGGTTCATGGCAGAAACTCACCCGGCGTACAACCTCATGAAGATGCCCGGGAGCAGCGGCGTCCTTACTGTGTCAGGAGACACAAAAGCTGCACTGCAGGTGCTCAAGCTCGCTTTCAAGACGGCCGCTGTGGTGCAGCCCACCAGCACTGACGCCCTCGAGCCCAAGGGGGCTGCGCCGGCTAAGAAGAAGCAGCTGTTCACCCAAGACAAGGCGGAAACCAAGCAGGTACCGGTCGACGAGGACGGGTCCAATAACGCCACCTTCACCATAGGTGCCAACCTCGAACTCAAGCAGGAGGAGGCCTTGGTGAAGTTCCTGCGTGCGAACAAGAAGGTGTTCGCATGGGAACCTGATCAGCTAGCGGGGGTCCTGAGGGGTGTGATTGAGCATCACCTCAACGTGTGCCCCAACGTGCGCCCCGTAAAGCAGAAGGCGAGGCGGCAGTCCACTGAGAAGCAAGCTTTCATCGTCCAAGAGACCCGCAAGCTAGAGGCAGCAGGGGTTATTCGCGAGGTCCACTACCCGGATTGGTTGGCTAACCCGGTTGTCGTGCCGAAGAAGGGAGGAAAGGAACGCATGTGTGTCGACTTCACCAACCTCAACAAGGCCTGCCCACAGGATCCATTTCCGCTCCCTCGCATCGACCAGATCGTCGACTCCACCGCTGAGTGTGACCTGTTGTGCTTTCCTGGATGCCTTCTCGGGCTATCACCAGATCAAGATGGCGGTAGAAGACGTGGAAAAAACGGCTTTCCTGACCCCGTGCGGAGTGTACTGCTATACATGCATGCCATTTGGGTTGCGCAACGCAGGTGCGACCTTTCAGCGGCTGATGCACATCGCCTTGGGCCGGCAGCTCGGGAGGAACGCTGAGGCTTACATTGATGACATTGTTGTGAAGTCTCGGGAGGCAAAAACCTTGATACAGGACTTGGAAGAAACCTTCGCGAGCCTCAATGAAGTAGTCCTACGGCTCAACCCGGAGAAGTGTGTGTTTGGAGTCTGCTCGGGCAAGCTCCTGGGTTTCCTCGTGTCCCACAGGGGCATCGAGGCCAACCCAGAGAAGGTCAAAGCAGTCGAAGACATGAGCCCACCGAAAACCCTCAGAGAAATGCAGAAGCTCACCAGGCGTGTAACCGCGCTGGGACGCTTCATCTCCAAGCTGGGGGAACGAGCGCTGCCCTTCTTCAAGTTGATGAAGAAGAAGGGCCCCTTCGAATGGACTGAAGAGGCCGACAAGGCATTCCAAGATCTCAAAAGGTACCTTACCAGCCCTCCGGTGAGGGTAACTCCACATCCTCGGGAGCCCCTGGTGCTCTACCTTGCAGCCACCCCCTACTCCGCCAGCGCAGCCCTGGTGGCGGTTAGGGAGGAGCGCCGGACCAAGGCCGCAGCAACCGTCCCGGCTGAAGCCAAGAGAAGCCAAGAAAGCCTCACGAAGACCGCGACCGCAGCCGAAAAGGATCAGCCGCAGCAGGGGAGCGCACCCGGAGCAGAACAGGCCTTTCCAAGCGATCAAGCGCTGGGGGCTCCGTCTTCTCAGGAGGCGCCCCAACCTCCGGAGGATGCAAGCAGCGCCAACACCCTCAATCTCGTCGAACATCCCGTGTACTTCGTCAGCACGGTGCTATGGGACGCAAGGGCACGGTACCCCATGCCTCAAAAACTCCTCCTCGCGCTATTGGTAGCCTCACGAAAGCTGCGGCACTACTTCCAAGGCCATCCCATCAAGGTCGTCTCAGCATACCCCCTGGAAAGGGTACTCAGGAGCCCTAACTCGGCTGGAAGAGTCGCTGAATGGAACATCGAACTGCAAGCGTTTCAGCTAGAATTCAGCATGACCAGAGTCATCAAGGGAGCCGGGCCTCAAGGCAGGCGAGGACCGATCACTTTCCCCGGGAAGCGAGGCACCAGACGGCTGGGTAATGTACTTCGACGGGGCATTCTCCTGACATGGCGCGGGGGCCGGCGCAGTGCTCGTATCTCCTACTCAGGACAAGCTCTACTACGTCGTACAACTCTGTTTCCAGCACAGAGAAAAGGTCTCCAACAACATAGCAGAGTACGAAGGCCTGATAGCAGGCTTGAAAGCCGCAGTCGCCTTGGGGGGTAAAGCGCCTCGTCATCAAGGGCGATTTGCAACTCCTCGTCAACCTCTCCAACAAGGTATACGAGCCGAAGGACGAGCACATGGAAGCCTACCTCGCGGAGGTTCATAGGATGGAGAAACAGTTCTGGGGGCTGGACTTGCAGCATGTGCCTCGCGGAACCAATCAAGAGGCTGATGACATCGCCAACAGGGCATCCAGGCGGCTGCCTCAGGAGCCTGGCGTCTTCGAGGAGCGACTCTTCAAGCCCTCGGCGGCGCCATCACTATCAAGCACGGCACAACCTCGGGAGGAGCTCCCTCAGCCGCCTGCCTCGGGAGCCCCGGCCTACGGCCCGGCCTCAGGGGCACGCCTGCTCCTGGAGTTGGAGCCTCAGGAATGATGTTGGATCGCAGAGCTCAAGAACTACTTGACGCAAGGGACCCTGCCGGAGAAGGAGGAGGACGCAGAGCGCATGGCGCGGCAGGCCACGGCCTACTGCATCGAGGATGGAGAGCTCTACTGGAGGCGACCAAATGACGTGTCCCTACGCTGCATTTCCAAGGAGCAAGGGAAGGAGCTGTTGGCAGACATACACGATGGAGATTGTGGGCATCACTCATCATCACGAACCCTCGTTGGCAAGGCGTTCCGCAGCGGATTCTACTGACCCACAGCACTCAGTGACGCCGTTGAGCTGGTGAAGGCTTGTGGGGCCTGCCAATTCCACGCCAAGCAGATCCATCAGCCGGCAGGGGGTCTGCAGACTATACCCCTCTCATGGCCGTTCACAGTTTGGGGGCTTGACATTCCGGGCCCGTTCCCTTGGGCGCCAGGGGGATATCGCTACCTCTACGTCACCGTGGACAAGTTCACCAAGTGGGCTGAGGTGGAAGCTGTCCGCACCATCCCAGCGGGCTCCGCAATCAAGTTCATCAAGGGCCTCGTGAGCCGATTTGGGGTGCCTAACCGCGTCATCACCGACAACGGTTCGCAATTCACCAGTAATCTCTTCAAAACGTAATGTGCTAACCTTGGAACGCAGATATGCTACGCTTCAGTAGCACACCCCCGGAGCAACGGCCAGGCCGAGCGAGCCAACGCGGAGGTCCTGAGGGGCCTCAAAACCAGGACCTTCAAGAAGAAGCTGGAGGCCTGCGGCAGGGGCTGGTATGACGAGCTCCAGTCTGTGTTGTGGTCTATCCGCACGACCGCGGCCAAGCCGACTGGAGAGACCCCGTTCTTCCTCGTCTAAGGGGCTGAGGCCATCCTCCCTCACGAGGTCAGGCGTCGTTCTGCACGGGTCCTGGCGTTCGACGAGGACGCCATGCGGGGGACAGATCTCATGCTGGGGGAGGAACGCCGTCGAGAGGCCGCGCTGCAAGCGACAAGGTATCAACAGGCACTGCGATGATACCACTGCCGCAACATCCGCCCCAGAACTCTTGAGGTAGGGGACCTCGTGCTCCGACGGGTCCTCTCCAGGGAGGGGTTGCACAAGCTCTCTCCCATGTGGGAGGGCCCATTCAAGGTTGTTCATGTTTCCAGGCCCGGCTCCGCGTGCTTGGAGACCCAGGAAGGGGTGCCCATCCAAAACACATGGAACATTCAACATCTCGGAAGATTCTACCCCTGAGCGAGGCCCCAGTGCCTATGGAAAAGGCCCGGTGCCTGTGAAGAAGGCCAATGCCTGTGAAGCTACCGCATTTTGGAAAAGGCCTGGTGCCTGTGAAGAAGGCCAATGCCTGTGAAGCTGCCGCATTTTGGAAAAGGCCCGGTGCCTGCGAAGAAGGCCAATGCCTGTGAAGCTGCCGCATTTTGGAAAAGGCCCGGTGCCTGTGAAGAAGGCACATTTTGGAAAAGGCCCGGTGCCTGTGAAGAAGGCCAATGCCTGTGAAGCTCGCTGCCCGTGACACTCTCACGTAATAATGAGTGGGGCTGTACACGCCCCGGAGTCTCCGGAGTTCCGCCCTCGGGCCTCGGGGGCTCCCGCCCATGCCTAGTGGCAGCACTTAGCTCCGCACTAGTGAGAAGACGTCGAAGACTAGATTAGGTGCCGGACGCGGCTTTTCCATTTGCTTTCTGCAGTTGGCTTGTACGTTCCTATTTGAAGTTTTATTGGAGTTGTTGCCGTCTCTAGCTTGTGACTCTTTGTCTTTTTCACTCACTTGCCTTGTTTTCTCTCGCGCAAGTCTCGCGAGGGAGGTACGCGGGCACCCTCGCGAGTGTTTTCTGCCCCGGTCGTTTGAAGCTTTCATATCCGAGTCCGCCGCGGGAGCACCCCTCCCAGTCCGTGCCCCACGGGCATCACGACGCGAGCACAGGACCTGGGTCGGTCGCCCCCGCGACCAAGACCGGAAGCTACTCCTCCTGACTAATCCTTGCAGGACATGAAGCGCATGGCGAGGCCTCTGCCTCGGGAGGCGAAGACCGCGACAAGCCTCCCCGAGCTAAGTAGTTCCAGCACACGGGCACGCAGCACGGAAAGATAACATAGAAATAGCGGAAACAACACGATAATTAACAGCGACAGTTCAACACGCCCCTGCGGGGCCCAATACTACTTTCCTTTTTGCGTAGGAAAGTAAGAAAAACAAAACAGGCACGACTTGCTTGGCACCGACTCGCGGCGAGGGCTCGTACTGCCTCCGGAGCTCAGGAAGATCTCTCCTCTCGCTTCACCTGGGCGCAACGGCGGACTGACCCGCTACCTTCCCCCAGGCGGGCGCGACGGAGCGGGGGTTGGTCGCGACCACCGCTGGAGGAGCTGCTGTCCGAAGGAAAGTCGTCGAAGCTTGGCGAGCCCCGAGCGCCGCTGCCCACGCGCCTGCCACGATCTTCGTCCTGATCAACGCAAGGGCTGGGCACACGGCCGCGGTCATCGTCTTCGGGGCAGCACCCAGCACGGCGGCCGTCTTCCCCGAACACCCTCACGTAGAGGGTGGCATCGCCGTCGAACTTAAAGTGCAGGGTGCACCTCCGGCTCAGGCCACGCGCGCGGGCAAACGTTTGCCAGCCGCGGTTCAGGGCCACATCCTCGGTGACGGAGACCTCCAGCGAAGCCCAGGAGGCCCTGCTGCAGCAACCGTCCGCTTGAAGCCAGAGGCCGCCCGAAGCGTTGGCCGGAAGTTCACTTACGAAGAAGCGGGGGAGCTGGAGCCAGGTCCTGGCCGGGTCCGCCGACCACACGACGAACTCCGGCAGAACCTCCGCCGAGCAGAAGCGCGGCCTGGGGGGGTCGCGCACCTACGGCGTGCCTCCCATCTGCAACCACGCGCTCATCGCCGCGCTGGGGACCGCCTCCACGACTACGGGAAGCCACCACGGGGGCCGCAGGATGCTTGCGAGGGCGGCCCCGGCCGCACTAGGTCTGAGGAGAGTCAGGCCCTTCCTGACGGGCCTTTCCCTTCTCCGCGGCCGAGAACCTCCTCGGCGGAGCCATGGGAGTGGCGAGTAGCCGGGATGGAGAGTAAGTAGTAGTAGGGAGAGATGAACTGGAATGGCTCGCGCCGTACCGTACTTATAGCCGGAGGAGGCCAACCGTCGGCCTCCACGATCGCAGGTAATCATGACCCATTTTTGCATGCAGGGACTTGTCAAGTCATGCGGTTGTCGAGGCGTCGTGGGGAAGCGGGGACGCCCACGTCCAATCAACCGCCATGCAGCGCCAAAGGCCGCAGGCTATTGGGGCCCGCGGCGCTTCGCACTTGCCCCTTCGCTTCTCTGCTAAGCCAAGTCCGGGCGCGCCTTGGGCCCGGGGCTCTGTCGGCGTTCAGGAGCGGGGTCCCAGACTTGCACGCTGCGGACTGCAGCGTGGCTCAAGTGGGGCCCCAGTGCAGCCCAGCTTCATCAGCTCAAGCTCAAGACACTCGCGAGGGGCCAAACCTCGCGGGGCGGACGACAGGAAGCTTCACTACAAAAAAAAGACACATCCGTGACATTTTGGGCCGAACGAAATTTTTTCATCATACATATGACACTTCTATGACGATAATTGTGACAAAACCGGTATCATCATAGATGTGGTGGGCTCCTACTTCTATGACAAAAATCATGACAGAAAATGGGCTTTTTCGTCCTGGCGGGCGGAGACGCAGCTGCATGACATTCTTTGGGCCGTCCATGACGGAAAAACCATGGTAGAAGCGAGGGGAGGAAAATTTGAGGAGTTGCGGTTACGGTGGGAGGTCGAGGCGGAGCGATCGCGCTTTCTCTCGGACGTCTGCAGCGTGTGTGCGGCGTTAGCTCTAATCAAGCCGAAGCGAGGCGTTGGGCTCTAAGCGAACCCGGCGATTGACTTTGCAGGCTCGCGTTCATCGAACCCAAGGGATCGATAGATGGCTGTTAATTGAACCCGATGGGCGATTCGCCGCTCTCTGCTGTTAGTGGCGTTGCGGGGGTTGGATGAGCAGTGAGAGGTGGCGTTGCCTCCGGATGAACAGGAACCCGTGGTGTGGAGGGCTGAATGAACAGTAGATGGTGGAGGGGTGGCCGTGGAGGGTGGTTGAACAGGACCCGTGGTGTGGAGGGCTGGATGAGCAGTGAGCGGTGGAGGGGTGCCCGTGGAGAGGGTGGTTGAGCGATGGCGGTGGAGTAGCAGCGGTGGAGGCTGGATGAGCAGGGCCCGTGGAGGTGGAGGAGGTCGGCGGTAGCCCGTGGAGGCTGGAGGAGGTCGACGGTGGAGATGAACAGTATCCGTGGAGTCCGTTTTGCGGTACGCCACACCCCTCCTGATGAACTGGACCCCCGTTTCGACCGTAGGAGGTCCGTTTCGTCCGTTTTGCGATAGGCCACACCCCTCTCGATCAACAAGACTCTCGTTTCGACCGTAGGAGGTCCGTTTCCTCTGTTTTGCGGTACACCACACCCCTCCCGATCAACAGGACCCCCGTTACGACCGTAGGAGGTCCGTTTCCTCCGTTTTGCGGTACGCCAGGCCCCTCCCGATCAACAGGACCTCGTTTCGAACATGGCCGGTCGAACACAAGGCCGTTTCCTCCGTTGTCTTGATGCGCGAGCCTCGTTTCCATCGCTGTTCCGTCCAAGCCCTCCCGATGAAGACGACCACGCATTCCGTTCCGACCCAACCGGTTGGCTCCCCATGAACAGGACGACGACGCTGTTTCTCCGTTCCGACCTAGCCATGTACGTATGTGCGATGGGCGTTAGATACCCTGCCCGTATGTACGTACATGGCCGTATTTTCTTTCTTGCACCCTCGCCGTTGTACGTACGTGTACATGCTATGTGCGCGCCTCTACTACGACACGTGCGTGCCTCTACATCCACCAGTATATATGTACGTACACGTTCGCGACCAGAATGACAACGCTACGTACGCCGACCAGGTGGGTCCCGTATCGAGCACTTCCTTGCATGCGAAGATGTAGCTGGTGGGTCCCAGCAGTCAGGGGGCGAATCGTTTTTTTTTGCCCGGACGCACTTCCTTGCGTGCGAAGGTGTAGCTGGTGGGTCCCAGCAGTCAGGGGGAAATGTTTTTTTCACGAAATATGGTGGCCCGTTCGGTGGGTCCCCGCTGTCAGGTGGAGGAATAATTATTTTGCGCATAATAAGGAGGCACTTCCTTGCTGCGGCCGTGGACCCGGTGTCGGCCTCTCCATGTACGATCCACGTCCGATGGAAGCCGTTCCTTGACCACGTTGACCACGCGGCGCCGAGCACCAGGCGGTGGGCGACGGCGAGGCCTAGGAAGGGGCGACGCGAGCCGGGGAAGACGCAGCAGTGGATGCCCAGCGTGAGAGGAGTACAAGGGTTCACGGTTCGCTGCGGGGTGAGGCTGCCGTCGCCTTGAGAATAACGGGGGTGTGGGTGAGTAGAGGATGGCCCGCCAGCGGTGGGAGTAGTAGGGGGCGGTGAGGCCTCCGCCGCATCGAGCCGGCCACGGGAGGCAGGAGCACGAGGCACGACCGGCGCTGGTTTGGGTGGCTGGAGCATGAAGACCAGAGGTTGAAGAAGCACTATGGCCGTTGGATGGACACCGTACGGTCACTGGAGCTAGAATCATGCATATTGACTAAGTTGACAAAGCCCTCCGTCCCCGTCAACTTAGTAGGCCCACAAGTCAGCCTGCCACTATAGTGGGTCCCAGCTAACAGGGGGAGTATTCATTTTTTTTTTTGTGCGTAATAAGGAGGCACTTCCTTGCATGCGAAGATATAGCTGGTGGGTCCGAGCTGTCAGCGGCAGTAACGTTTTTTTGCAAAATCTGAGGCCCTTCGGTGGGTCCACGATGTCGGTGGGCGAATCATTATTTTGCGTAATAAGGAGGCATTTCCTTGCGTGCGGCCGTGGACCCAGCTGTCGGCCTCTCCGTACTGATCCACTTCAGATGCATGTCGATCGTTGACCACGTTGACCAGGCGCGCCGAGAGCACCAAGGCGGTGGGCGGCGGCGAGGCCTAGGAAGGAACGACACGGAGGCAGGGAAGACTCGTGCGGTTGTTTCCCACGCGGAGGGGAATCTGATGAGCGAGGGTTCTTGGTTCATCTGCCGTCGCGGAGAATAACAGCGGTGTGGGTGAGTAGAGGATGGCTAGGCCAGCGATGGGAGTCTGATGGGGCGGTGAGGCCACTTGGCGGCAACACAACCCGACATGAGGAGGAGGGAGCAGCAGTCCCTTGGCGCTTGTTTGAGCCATTTGGAGCAGGAAGAGCAGAGATTGAAGAAGCACGGCGGCCGTTGGATGGCCATCCAACGATCCTTTGCTTGTCGTCAACCTTTTTTAGGAAAGCCTCAAATCTGTGGAAAACAGCATACAACCCATCTGCCATTATTTCTAATAATTTACAGCCCATTTGCTAATTCTTAAGGTTTTTTGGAGCCCATATTCTTTTTGTTAGCATTACAGCCCATATTGTGGCCACGGTTAAAAATTATACTGAAATTTTGCATATTTGGTGCGGTCCGAACTGTTTTAATCCGAAATTTCGACTCACATTCAAACTGATTTTAAAACTAAATGTATATCAATATAAAATCCAACAAATTCTCCACGCATAAAAATTAATGTAATTTAAAATCTCGAAATGAAAAAAAGATATTTGAAACTAATTGCCGCTTTGATGTGTTTTAAAAATGTACATCCCATTTCTCATTACTGATGGGCCATTTTCTCGGCCAGCCGAATGAAAGCTCTCCTCGTCTTGAAAGATTTGCAGCCCAACAGGCCTGACAAAGCGACTTACTTGGCAAATCACAAAAAACTGGGCTGTGGCCGTGGACCCGGTATCGGCCTCTCCACGTCTGATACTCTTCCGATGGAAGTCGTTCCTTGACCACGTTGACCACGCCACGTGAGAGCACCACGGCGGTGGACGACAGCGAGGCCTAGGAAGGGACAACGTGGAGCCGGGAAAACAGCGGCGGTGGAAGCCCAGCAGAGAGAATCTGAGGTTCTTGGTTCGGTTGCGGTGTGAGGCTGCCGTCGCCGCTGAGGCCTGGCCAGTGGTGGGAATAGTAGGGGCGGTGAGTCCTCTGCGGCCCTGACAGCCGCCACGGAGGCGGGAGCATGAGGCACGACCGGCGCTGGTTTGGTAATTTGGAGCAAGAAGACCAGAGGTTGAAGAAGCACTACGGCCGTTGGATGGACATCGTCACGGTCCTTTGGAGCTAGAATCGTTCATATTGACTAAGTTGACAAAGCCCTTCGTCCCGTCAACTTAGTAGGCCCTAAGTCAGCCTCCACCAAGGTGGGTCCCAACTAGCGGGGAGTATTCATTTTTTGTGCGTAATAAGGAGGCACTTCCGGTGGGTCGGTGACAATGGAGGCGTTTTTTCATGAAATCGGTGGCCCGTCGGTGGGTCCCAGCAGTCGGGGCAAACGTTTTTTTCGCAAAATACGGTGGCCCGTCCGATGGGTCCCTCTTTGTCGTTGGAGGAATCATTATTTTCCGCGTAATAAGGAGGCACTTACTTGCTGCGGCCGTGGACCCACTGAGACTCTCCACGTCTGATATACTTCGATGGAAGTCGTTCCTTGACCACGTTGACCTCGCCGCGTTCCGTTGCATGCATGCGTCCATGGGCGTGGTGCGCCCCCCTTGTCGACCTCTCACGTCAGTCATCTTCCGATGACTCTCGGTTATTGACCACGTTGTGCGGAAGCGCACCCAGACCGGAACGACCGGAGATGGGGAAGGCAGGCGGTGGAGTCGCAGATGGAGAGGTGGGAAACTTCCTTTGGTTGGTCTTGGTGGCAGCACAGCCAGCGGTGCCCACGGGAGACAGGAGCAAGAACAGAGGTTGAAGAAGGAGCACGGCTGTTGGATTAACATCCAACGGTCCAGCTGCTAGAATCATTTGTTGATTAAGTTGACAAAGCCGTGCGTACACGTCCGCTTAGCAGGCCCACAAGTCAGTCACCAAATCTGATGGGTCCCAGCTGTCAACGGGATGAATAATTTTTTCGCAAAACAAGGAGGCACTTCCTTCCGTGCGAAGATACAGCCGGTGGGTCCCAGCTGTCAGGTGGAGGAAACATTTTTTCAGCTTAATAAGGAGGAACTTTCCTTGCGTGCGACCATGGACCTCGTGGGTCCCAGCCGTCAGGCTCTCCACGTACAATCCTCTTCCGATGACTCTCGTTTGTTGACCACGCACCGAACACAGCGAGGCGGTGGGCGGACAGCGAGGCCCCGACGAGAGCGACTCGGAGATGGGAAAAGCCTTGGCGGTGGAGTCGCAGATTGAGAGGAGGAGAAGGGTTATAACAGGTTCTGTTGCAATTCATATCAAACTCAAGTTCACAGGACACGTTCATATTCATAGCCAACATTCACTATCAACAACTCAAAAGATTCATATATACACAAGCTCAGCATATCTATGCATCCAAATGATTGATAGATCACACGACAATATTCATACATAATTCACAAAAAGATTCAGATATACACATGTTCAGTATGTTTATGCATCCAAATGATTGAGATCACAGCCAATATGATCCATGGACGAACTTTAATTACCTAGGGTACAATTGGTAAATGGTGTTCAATCGAGGTACTTCTTGCTAAAATTAGTTCTTGTACGAGTAAACTTTCGAGTACATAAGAGGCACAGACAATCTGAACTTTGCTTGTAGGTTTATCCTCAAATAGTGGCCTCGTGCCGACGGAGGTTTGAGCAACTTGGCCACTACTTTCATCCAACTAGTTTACTTGCTCATCTTGGTCCTGTATCTCGCCAAAATTCTACATTGCAGACGAGAAAGGAGGCGGTTGAGAAAATGAACCACCCAAATTTTTTGTGCAGTTCAACTGAAATGGAGCATCCTTGGCGTGCGGACTGATTAAGTCCCGAGATGAATATCTGCGTCAACCAACATGCGGAATCTTTAGACTCCATGCCATATAGTTCGCTACCATATGTGCCGATAACCAAAAGGCACAAGTTGGGACCAAAGACTGGACTGCGTTTTTCTGGGCTATGCACCAAGAAATATTTTTGGCATTCACTCTCCTAATACTTGGAGTTTGACAATTGGTTGACGTTGGTTGATACTCGAATGAATATAGGCACTTCTTGTCAACATCGATGCTTATGCGAGTGAACTTTGGAGTACATAGCAGCAGCATAAGTACCTGTCCATCGGATCATTTTGTGCAGTTCTCTGAAATCACCCGATGTAATGATTTGCTGCGAGTTCAGGCTCCAAATTACTCCTTTATGAAATCGGCAAACAGTAGCACAATACCAAATTACCAATACATATGACAGGCACAATAATCAGGATAAAGACCAGTACCAACTGTGTGAGGTAGCATATCAATTACTATTTCCTTTGATTGGAAGCCGAGATAAGCCAAGCGGTGACATCAAAGGAAGAAAGCAAGCGGATATTAGCAGCTGACAGGAAAGGACGGAAGCTGTCGAGGCAATGAAGCACCCAAAGTTTTGTGCAGTTCCACCAAAATCGAGCATCCTGTTGGCACATATATTGAGAGAGTGAGATTCTGTAATAGTGGGACTAGTTGATGAAACATACACTAACAAATAGAAGCACCCTCATTATCTTAATGGGTAAAGTTAGCAACATAGTAGTCTTGCTTAAAGAGAGGTATTAGTTTATTTAATCGGTGCCAATTAGCTCAACTCAACACTCAAAGCATTGCCATTTATCATAGGTTGCAAAACTTAAAAGTGCAAAGATAAAGGAGTTTCTCATGACAAGAGTACGATACAAATAGAGATGACAACAAACTAATATGGATGAAGGCCTTAGGCCCGTACCAACTGAGAAAAAAGCTTATTCATGTAGTCCCATAAGAGATGATAAAGCACTCCTTTGGAATCACACAATAGTATATATTTTGTGCACTTCAAATGTATGGTTGAAATCACTCTTGTTTACCAGTGCTGAGATTATATCGAAAGATTATCAAGAACTTCCAGCAGAGTTAAAGCACAGGCTGGGATACAGTTCATTGTATTGTCTTGTGTAGTTCCACTAAAATGTATGATTGGCACAACATGATCCTTGTTTGCACAAGTAGGAACAAGGTGAAACCTTCATTAGCTTAGTGAGAAAGGATAGGAAGACATTAGCATATTACTCAAACAGTAACATTGCCTCATTGAACCAATGGCAATAAATTGACATGCAAAACAATAGCACTATTATGTCATGACACTAATAATATTCCCTCCCTGCTCCACCACATGATTCACCTCCATAGACAAACATTCACACGTACATGATTCAGCATAGGGTCCTACTAAAGATTTGTTTAACTCCAACAGGAAAATTAGGCAGTAATAAATTAGTGGTACTTAAGTGCTCCTAATTAATTAAGTGAGACAGCAGAAGTGGAAGGGCTCCCTGGAGGATCGTCTCACATGTAAGGTAGTCGTTGCCGGAGCCCTTGAATAGCCTCGACTGAGGCCTCTGGCTTCAGCAAGATCGCCTTGGTACTGCTTATTCTTCTTCTTCTTCTTCCTCTTCATGCTATGTTTCTCTTTCTCCTCACCAGTTGGTGAAACCAAGTACATGATTGGCCTTCTAATTCAGAATTGGTTTTGTCAGTGAGGGAGTACAAGTACTAGTAAAAAACAGCATTATTTTCTCATGGCAGTCGGAAAATAGAGATGAACACATGCATTAAATATCATTCTTACCTAAAGGAAGGTTATTGCGCCAATATGGATGATGAGGATTGGAACACAGATCTCCCTTTGTGCAGTTCCACCAAAATGAACCAACTGTTCCATCGACATTCAGTTAAACAACACAAAAGTCACTTCTTTTAAGAAGAGTTTTGTGCAGTGCACAAAAGGTCACAACAACAACGGTGAATTGGATATCCCTGTTTGCACAAAAAGGCACAGAGGAAACAGTCAGAGTCTCAAACAATTACAGGCAAAAACATTTGGCTAAACTTGTCAGAGTCTCAAACAATTACAGGCAAAAACAGTGGCATGGCTTCATTTTACCAGGGACATTATATTAAGAACAGCTAAGGCAGCGTTCGGTTCACAGGTTTGGTGCAGGATTTTCGTAGGAACACAATTCCTACGTATTCTTTTCCTTCAACCGTTAGGAACACGGGAAAGGTGAATAGTGTTTCATAGGAAAGCTGGTGCAGTAGTCTTGATTCCATCGGATTAGAAACATCCATGCGCTGCTCATTTTTGGGCGGAAGCCGAGGCGGCGCTTCGCTGCCATGCGTTAGACAGGTTGTTGTGCTGTGTTTGCGGAATAAAAAATCAACCTATGTGTGATGCGTGAGGTGAGGACAAGAGTAGTCACTATGCAGCTGAATAAACAAATAGCATCTCATCTTGCCAAGCATGCTACTCTAAAAAACAAATCTGTACATTTAAGTAGTCCATCCGAACACATTCTCTTGAGAGTTTCCTCCGGTTTGCTGTTCCATAGTTTTATACCTACATTCCTTTCCTATTCCTCTATTTTCATCAATACCTATGTTTTCTGCCCCTTTATTCCGATCGGAGCCTAAATATTTGGTATAAGGGCATGGGACAGTGGGTGCACCAGCAGTACAACACCATGTACGTAAACAGGGGCATAAAATGGTGATTCATAGTTTGTTGCCCCGAGAAACAAACGTCCAAGAAACATATCTGGGTTGGTCCCATTTTTGTTCACTCTAGCCACCTACTCCTATGTGTGGGTAGCAAATCTAGTCCTGGTCATACCACTTTGTGTACAGCGTTACCCCTATATTTCCTTTTCGACCAAGAGACCGGTTGGATGACCAGTCTGTACTACTTTCATCCCCTTTCCTTCCTGTTTGTACCAAGTCCGATGTACATACTAAATTCCCCCACCCCCACTTTATTTCGATGACAAGTATTTTGGGACGGAGGGAGTACAAGATTCGACTCCATGAAGTAGCTTTACCTCTAACAATAGAAGAAGAAAAATAGGTGACGTTGGACCATCCGATCGAGAGGGGCTGAGAGGTAGAAAATGATGCAATTGCAGCGATGTAGCGAGCTGGGGAAGTATAGCTAAGGCGGTTTCGAACAAAGATATACCTGAAGGTCGTCGGGATGTGGATAGGTGGGCGGCGGGAGGCCGGATCCGCCCACAGGCAATGACGAAGGGATCGGAGGACCTCCCGCACCGGCGCTCGGCCAGAGATAACGGTGCGGCCGGCAGTGGGTCTCCTCCCTCGTTGTCGACGACGGCCCAAACGCTGCCCTCCTCCCTTCACGGCGGAGGGGATCGTCGGATCTGTAACCAGCGGTGAGGATAGAAAGCCAGTGTTTTTGAAGGGAGAAAGACAGGGTTACTACCCCTATCTTGTTTAGATCTGGAGAGGATGAGTGTGTGAATAGAGCAGCCCTAGCAAGCAAGCGGAGGCTCGGCCTATATATAAGTAGTGGGGTAGTTTTCCTTTTCACTCCATCAAAACAATCGTTTAAAATTGTGTACTATACTTACATGCCAGGTCGCGGGTTTTTTTAGTTGTTGATTGTTTTTTGAGATAGCTACCCGCTTGTTCCAAGTGGTGTTACGGTGTGCCAGTCGCACTTTGTATCGTTCAAGTCTGTAGTACTACAAGTCCCTCCATTAAATGAACAACCACCCCTCGTAAAATTGTGAACAAGCCCACGGCTAAAATTAAGCGGAAGCGTGGGTTGCCCCAACATGCATTATTATTTATATTTTCTACTCCCTCCGTTCCTAAATATAAGTCTTTTTTATTAGCCACACCTAAGACAAGAATTTTTTATTAGCAGTGAACCCCACATGTCATAGACACAAAAATTGTGGCAAGATTCCCTTAGGCAAGCCAAAGTGTGTCTAACAATTTGAGCAACTCAGGTTAGGCAAGTGTGGCAAGTGTGGGAAAAATAATGTGGCAACATAAGACAAACATAGTCACAATCCAAACAGCCCCGTGATTTTTTGTGACATGCATGAAAATTTAGTTAGTTAAATTTATAGTCAAAATTTGGCAAGGTGCATCAAATCAACACATGCAAGTATCAAAAGGAAAGTCACGGCATGCATGCATCGTTGTACTCCCTCCGTTTCCAAATATAAGTCTTTTAGAGATTGCAACAAGTGACTACTCCTCCGTTCCTAAATGTAAGTCTTTTAGGGATTCCACTACAAACTACATACGGATGTATATAGACATATTTTAGAGTGTAGATTCACTCATTTTGTTTCGTATGTACTCCAGTTCATAGTGAAATCTCTAAAAGACTTATATTTTGGAACGGAGGAGTACATCTGTAGAATATGTCTACTCCTACATACAAGTAGCCCATTTGAAATGTGTAAAAGAGTTTTATCGAATCGGTGCTTTGATGTGTCGAGTCCTTCGTACAAGCCGAGAAATTTGATTACTCGGCGCCTCTCCCTCATGGACTGAGCTCGGTGCCTTAACTGCACCTGCCTTTGGCTGCATGACAGGTGGGCCAACCACCTGTTGGGCCCCTGTCATGGGCGCAAAGGCAGGAGCGATAAGTAGAAGCTTCGCTTCTACGCTATCCCTCCCGCACGAGGTGGGCGGACATGCAGCAGTGGATTCGATCTTTAGAAGTAGGGTAACATCATTGTTCGTCTTCTCGAAGAAGCGAAGAGCCAAGTGCAAACCGAGCGTGGCGATTCTGAGCGCTCGCGTGGTGCGGTTCCTTGGAGTACTAGCCAGGCTCTTGCATGAGACAAAATTGCTATTGTTTAACAGTTAAACTCCATTATCCATTGGCTGATACTCATTATGCATAGGTCCACGCGCTTAGCACCGTTTCCTCCTGGGGTCACCAATGTTTATTTTCTAATTAATAGCATTCCATGCAATGAACTAGCCATTGCAAGTCATTAAAAGCATGCACACCTCTCATCTCTTATTGGTTGATACGTATGTCAAGAAACAAGAAACAAGGTAGAAGTTAATGCACCGCGCCTAAGTGTTTTGGGACTATTTGGTTTTAGTAAGATGACTTACACACCTAGGCGGAGGAGTAGTATAGACCTGTAAACCGGAAAGGAGTATTTGCCTTTCTAGAGATTTCAACAAGTGACTAGACTTGGCTCAAAAAAAAAAAGTGACTAGACTACACCGTGTGCAGTACCCCTCCCTCCGGTTTATAGGGCTCAAATCTCAAATCTCATGAACCAAGGCATTTTGCGATTGGAGGAATGTATCTCGTACTTTACAAAACTACCTAATTAAACTCATGCATTAATTACGTAGTTCTCTCGTTTTCCTCTCCGCCTTGGTCATGTGCACAATATTGAGGCTAGCCATAGTGGGAGTAACTTAGGTAGTAACTTAACACATCCCAAGACAATTTTGCTTATGTGGCAAGTATTTAATGAGGAAAGAGGTGCTTGTGGTAACATAATATATTCTTGTAACATAAGCGCTTTCCGAGGCAAAATGAGTCTATTTGATAATAAATGAAGCAATCTATGATACTATTACTATGTTGCTTTGCACTATGGAGGTACTCCCTCCTTTGCGGTTTATAGGGCTTATCTTAAAATTTTCATTTTTCCATTTTATAAGGCTCAATTTGGTTGTTCCCAATCACATGTTCAGATTTCAAGGTGCATTAAATCATTGCATGCAAGTATTAAGAGAAAATTGACCAATGCATGTAATTTATGCATGCATGCATTACAATTAATGCAAAACATACTTTTTTGAGGAAAACAAGAGCATTAATTGGGTGCTTTTGCAAACTACAAAAAGTATTCCACCACTCACCATCTACCTTGGTTGATGAGATTTTGAATTGAGCCTTATAAACCGGAAAGGAGGGTAGTAATTTACACTAGTGTCATATGCATGACACTAGTCTAAGATTACTCCCCACTATGACCAACTGAGAGAGTGCTTTGATACGTTTTAGTCTCATGACTAAAAGTAGTGGGACTAAAACTTGTTAGCCTCATCCATGCTTGGATCCAAATACTAAAGAGACTAAAATCAAGTTAATGACATTTCAAAGCATCGGGCCCGCGTGCCATCCACCAAATCACGGCGAGGTGCTACGATCGAGACTCACTGTCACCCCGGTGTGGCCGTCATGACCCGTCATATCACAAAACCCACACCTTTACGGCCAGTGGTAAGGTGGCCTCAAGTTGGACTGGGCGAAGCAACCATCATTTCATTGGGCAGCTCGTTCAAGCCCTTTCTTCCCTTTCTTGAAGAAAACCTCACTCCGGGCTACTCACTTCGCCATTTTTCTTCTCTACCGAGCGAAGGAAAGGTGGGTGAATCATTATGCTGCTATATTTTCATTCCAATAATCTTCTTTTTCCGAAGCACCGACGATTCTCACATCCTATTCTTTTCCCGTTTTCATTGCGATTGTGGTTTCCTTTCGATTGCTTTTTGTTTGTCAGTTCATTGATGGATCTGGAGCACTAGGCAAAGAGTTGCGGCGGACAACCCTTGGAGACAGCGATCTCCGGGAAGCGAGCACCGACCAGCGAGTTGACCATGTTGGCGGGCCAACCCATGGAGACGAAGAACTCCAAGAAACAAGCACTGGCCAAAGAGTTGAGGGCGTTGGCGGACGAACTCCTCAAAGAAAGTTGGAAGAACAGCAAAGGCCCCACCATGCCTACCCAGGAGCTCGATTGCCACCTATGTGAGGCTCAAGACCGAGTTTGAGGAGATAGTCGCCGTTGAAGCAGTATTCCCCGGCAAGGTGATGGCCCCATCGAGGGCGAGGAGATGGCCCCGGAGGATGAGATCCCGGTGAGCTGCACAAGGTAAAAATAATGGCTTATTACCATAGTTGTGGTTTTGATTATTTGCAATGTGCTTGCTTTTTGATTATTTGCAATGTGCTTGCTAATATGTTAGTGTTGTGCGGTGCGGTGGTTGTCCTTGATGATTCGATGTCGTGGCCCGTCCTGTTGGCATCGCCCGAGATCGATTCGATATCGCTGTCCATCCTGTGGACATCGCCCTTGAGAGATCGATTCGATGTCGCGGTCGATCCTGTGGACATCGCCCGTAAATCGATTCCCATGCCGTTGTCCGTGTTGTGGTCATTGCCGAGAGATCGATGACAAGAAATAGTTGGTCGCGCTAATCCTTGAGGGTAGTTTGCATTGCCCTGTGTTTAATTACGAGCGATCGTGTTATCAAACCATCTTAGGGCTAGTGCACTGTCTTGTGTGGGCGGATCTTGCTACTTTTGTTTGATAGTGAATCATGCGAACCCTCTCGAGTTATGGAAGCAGATGTATCCTCACCAGCTTTTGATGTAATATATGGCATGCTTAGATGTAAGTTTGAACTGTTTATCATATCAGCAGGGCTTGTTTGATGATTCTTGGTGTTAGTAGGCTAGCTCTTTGTGCGAGCTATAGTACTTGCAAAACACTCACCAAAGAGAAACGTTGGGGCTGATGAGCTCGTGGTGCGCTTATACTTATCCTCGTCGATCGACCAATAGCCCTAGCTCCTAAAATTGTAGGCTTAGCGATCGATCGGACAATAGTCGACATACATTCAGGCCTCATTTGGTTCATAGGGTAGGAAAATCGTAGCAAAAGTATAGAGAGCGTGCAACACAAAATCATAGCAGTCTGAGACGTACTCCCTCCGTTCCAAAATAGATGACCTAGGCGGGCTAGTTTGGCCTAGTGGGTTTCGAGTGATATGGCGTGAGTGCAGTGCCGTCCGGTCTTCGCGTGTGGTAGCAGTATTGCGAATACAGATAAGTTTTCTTGAAGAAGCGGAATTCAACGAAGTCATGATGGTTCCTTCGTCCGAACAACTTCGATGGGAAAGGTTGGGCCTCGCGATCGACCGGGGTAGACCGGGATGGTCGACGTCCCACATGTCGTGAATGAAAGTATTCTTTCGATATAGAGGACGAGCAACAGTATTCATTGTTTATTTTTGATGAAAGCTATTGTCTCCACTTTTACTCCTTGACTTTGTCAATGCCTCTCTCTCCTCCACATAAGCGGGGACTACTTGCTATGCATGCAGCGGTGCAATTTGGCGTCTTGAGGGCGGGCGGTGAGGCGGGCTCGGAAGCGGTCCGGACTCAGCATGGCCCACCTCACATTATCACCATATATTTCTTGGAGTCCGTCTTGTGGCGGGCGGGCGATCTCTTCTCCCTCCCCGTTTCTCTCTTCTCACCGACGCTCACGAGCGATTAGATTTCGACTATCGACGGTTTATTCAATTACGGTCCCACATGTCGGTGAAATTGCAAGACAACGCGTGTCCCCTTTGGTGGCGGCGTGCGAGCGGACTGTCGGGGTTGCGGCGTCACGAGTCGTAAGTGTGCCGCCTTCCTTTAGAACTTGCGAGCGTAACATTTTCGCGTGATCGATCGATAGAAATCGAGAACAAAATAGCGAGGCGGTGCTTTCCGCTCGTTAGGCGGGCTAGTTCGAGTGATATGGCGTGCTACTGATGCCGTCCACTTGCTCCATTTTATGTAAGCAGAGTTTACACTCATACGTGGAGGAGTCTAAACACCGCGGATCTGATTTTGATCGAGGATAACTGTTCCTGCCAAATAATGGAGGATTGTTAGCGATTATAGCATGATAGTTAGGGCATCTCCGATTGCTGGCCCACAAATTTACACGGCATCTGTCCGAGGACAACGATGGATGCCATCCGATGCTGCCCGCATACCTTTCGACAACTATATGAACTAACCGGACGAAATTCGTGCAAACAAAGCAAATTTCAAATTAACGGATGAAATTAACGGATGAAATTCATTACATTTCAAAACTTTTCCTACAAACTGGACGAAATTCATTACATATTTTGTGGTGGAGCAAGGAACCTCGTGGTGGGCGTGCACTCATAATATTTAATATTATTCAGCGATATAAAATTAACCAATCATCTCCACAGTGGATTTGGAAGAGTACGAAACACGGCAGCCCGGTGTAGTTACATCATACTAGTACATGGCTAACCCACGCTATCACCATATTTCTTGGCTTCAAGCGACACCTATCTCTAGTAATCCAGCAGCCTTTGTATCGCTTCTCCCTCCTCGTCTCTATCAAAGTGCGGCGGGCTGGCGTTTCGCCATCTATTGAGGTCGGTTAACTATCACATGTTAGCGACATGCCAAGAGCATTCTAAAAAATTCCTTTCACGTTCCGTTTTCAAAAAAAAAAATCCTTTCACGTCTGAATTTGCTTGTATGCTTTGAGCAACTTGCATGTCCTATCTGCTCTGTTTGATACTCTAACTTAGCTAGAGGTTAGACTAACTCATGACTAACCCTGAACTAAGCTGTAGCCAAAGAGGTGTTTGGGTGACAGGTTAGATTGACAATAAATGCACTTCATGGAGAGAGAAAAGTGATTTTTCAGTGGTCCCAATGAGAACTATCTCCGATTAGCACCTCTTGGGTGGGATAGTTTTTTGGTGGGTTCGATTGCAACTTGCTCCAATTTAAACCCTCATGCTTGGATACTTTAGGGCTATTTGAGCCCCAACTAGCTCAAACTAACTCTAACCCATGGATCCAAACAGGGCCTATGGCCAGTCTCGACGCTGAGCGATCGCGTGCCAAGCGGCGGCGCTCTCGGCCGTCGCGCCACTTCAAAGCAGGCGCCAGTGAGAGGTCGCCTCCGCCTGGCCGGGCATTAATGCGGCATCGACGCTCCAGCGACGCTGACCGTTTCACGCGGGAAGCACGCGTTGGCAAGGGAGTATAGGTTTTGAACCATTTCGGGTGTAGTAGTAATGGTAGTTTGCAAAACTACTCAATTATTGCACTCAGTTTCCTAAGAAATTGTGGTAAAAAACGTTACTCCACAGCCCGCTTCCCTTCTCCTTCCTCTTCGTGATTTACGTGGCCATGTTAACGTGGTTGTGTAAAAAAATGTCACTTCCTGCTCGTGATTTGCGTTATATAATTACAAGCAAGATTCTCGTGCATTGCACGGAACATCAATATGCATTTTTTTTACAAAACACCTGTTGTGATTGACCCATGCAGGAGTAATCCCATGTGTAAAAACTAATGATATCTCGAGAATTTTATCGGAAAACTGGTATCTCGAGAATGTCATCGAAAAAATGAAAGATGAGAGATAAGGCGAGGAGGAGTGGAGCGTGGTGGTGACTGGTGGTCGGAATGGGCGGAGGCATGGGGATGGACGGCGCCAGCAGGCGGCAGCGGCCACCATGCATGCTAGATTGTTCCAGAGACTTATTCCTTTTTTAATTGCTGAGCAATGAGGTTGCAGGAGATAATGATGTGGAGAGAGGTGCGGGTATCTTTTGTAAAATTATCATAGTTTGCTTCCTATCCGTCAGATATAGATCATACGGTCTGTATTACAAGATGGCAGGCACACCATCGCCAACTCGCTTTTTTATAAGGGTATCTGATGATAAGTTTCTTGACTACTAAAGTAAAGTGGAATCTGTCCATGTTATGCAAGTAAATAAAGGTGATTGTTTATCATATGGGTAAGGTTGGATGAAGGGTGGTAGGAACAAATGCTCCGCCTAGAGCATGTGTGTGTGAGATGGAGTCTTAGTGTGTGTGTGTGTGTGTGTGTGTGTGTGTGTGAGTGAGAGAGAGAGAGAGAGAGAGAGAGAGAGAGAGATGGAGTCTTAGTTTGTGTGTGTGAGAGAGAGAGAGAGATGGAGTCTAAGTGTGTGTGGGGGGTGTGTGTGTGTGTGTGTGTGTGTGTGTGTGTGTGTGTGAGAGAGAGAGAGATGGAGTCTTAGTGTGTGTGGGGGGGTGGTGCGTGCGTGCGTGTGTGTGTGTGTGTGTGTGCAGGTGTGTGTGTGTGTGTGTCCAGGGTCCTCTGTGGCGGATGTAATTTAAGTGTGCATGGCTTCATCATAGAGAGGTGATGTGTATGGCGAGGCCACCAACGATGGGGTGCGAGAGAGAAAATGCCCGTGGGAGGGAAGAGAAGGTGCGTCTTGGCGTGAGAGGAGTCGACATCGAGAGAGCGTGTTTGTTCGAGAGACACCACGGAAGACTACTATATATCGATGGTGCATGTAGGCGGGAATTAAACAAAGGGATGGTCTTATTGGTTTGGGGATATAGGGAAGAGTGAGAGGAGCGGCAAGGGGGGTAGAGATGTGGTGGCTCCACTTCTATGACAAAAAATCATGATGAATGGGCTTTTCGCCCTGGCGGGCCGGAGACGCAGCTGCATGACATTCTTTGGGCCGCCCATGACGGAAAACCGTGGTAGAAGCGAGGGGAGGAAAATTTCGGGAGTTGCCGTTACTGGGAGGTCGGGCGAGCGATGCGCTGCTTTCCTGGACGACGCGCGCAGGTGCGAGGCGTTGGCTCTAATCAAGCGAGCGAGGCGTTGGGCTCTAATCGAACCCGGAAAGATCAGGCTACGCTACATCGAACCCAAGGGATCGATCGATGGTGTTAATCAACCCGATGGAGCGATTCTTCAAGCACGCTGCTAGGTGAGCGGCTAAGTGGGGGGTTGATGAATGAGAGGTGGCGTCTGATGAACAGAACCCGTGGTGTGGAGGGCTGGATGAAAGAGACGGTGGAGGGGTGGCCGGGAGGGGTGGTTGAACAGACCGTGGTGTGAGGGCTGGATGAACAGAGATGGAGGGGTGCCCGTGGAGAGGGTGGTTGAACAAGAGCTTGGAGTAACGCGTGAGGCTGGATGAACAGAGCCCGTGGAGGCTGGAGGAGGTCGACAGAGCCTGGAGGCCGGAGGAGGTCGATTGGAGATGAACAGTGATCCGTGGAGTCCTGCTTATGGTACGCCACACCCTCCGGCGAACAGACTTCCTGCTGACCACACAGGTCCGCTTTCGGCTTTTATGGCACGCCACACTCCCGATCAACAGACTCGTTGACCGTAGGAGGTCCGCTTCTCTGCTGGCGGACGCCACACCCTCCCGATCAACAGACTCCCTGCTGCACCGAGGAGGTCCGCTTCTCCGCTTTTGGCGGCACGCCAGCCCCTCCCGATCAACAGACTGCTTCAACGTGGCGGTCGAACACAAGGCCGCTTCTCCGCCAGCGTACGCCAGCTCGCTTCCATCGCTGCTCCGCCCAGCCTCCCGATGAACACAACATTCCGCTCCGACTCCAACGGTTATTCTATGAATGACGCATTTATCAAGTCTGCCCGACCCAGCCATGTACGTGCAATAGGCGCAAGAGACCCTGCCAGATGTACGCAGCATGGTCAGATTTTTCTTGCACCGCCACAATGACGCAGTACATGCTATGTGCGCTTCTACTAATACACGCATGCGCTCTCTACATCCACCAAGATATACGCATAACGCCACACTGTAATGACAACGCCACGACGCTTCACTGTGGGTCCCGATCGCGTGCACTTCCTTGCATGCGAAGATGTAGTGTGGGTCCCAAATGGGGCTTAATCGCTTTTTTTTGTCTTGGACGCATGGCGAAATAGTGGGTCCCAGCAGTCGGGGAAATGTTTTTCACGAATATGGTGGCCCGTCCGTGGGTCCCCGCCGCCGTGGAGGAATAATTTTTGCGTAATAAGGAGGCACTTCTTGTCAGCGTGGACCCATTGTCGCCCTCTCCACGTACAAAATTCACGCTGGAAGCCGCCTCGACCATGTCGCCACGCCGAGAGCACCGTGGCGGTGGACGACGGCGAGGCTAGGAAGGGACGACGCGGACCGTGGAAGACGCGGCAGCGGATGCCCACGCCAGAGGAGTACGAGGGTTCACCGTTCGTCATGGGTGAGGGTGCCGCCGCCGCAGTAACAGGGGTGTGGGTGAGTAGAGGGATGGCCCGCCAGGGTGGGAGTAGTAGGGGCGGTGAGGCTCGCCGAGATCGCAGCCGCCACGGGAGGTGAGGAGCACGAGGCACGACCGCCGCTGGTTTGGGCGGTCGGAGCAAGAAGACCAGAGGTTGAAGAAGCACTACGGCCTGGATGGACATCGACGTCACCGGAGCTAGAATCAGCATATTGACTGTTGACAAAGCCCTCCGTCCCTCCAACTTAGTAGGCCCACAAGTCACCGCCACTATGGGTCCCAGCAATGTGGGGAGTATTCATTTTTTTTGTGCGTAATAAGGAGGCACTTTCTTGCATGCGAAGATATAGCCAGGGTCCGAAATGCCGGGCCGTAAAGATTTTTTCAAAAATATCGAGGCCCTCGGTGGGTCCCTCGATGTCGTGGACGAATCATTATTTTGCACGCAATAAGGAGGCATTTTATGCCGCGGATCACCCCGGCCTCTCCACGCATACCACACTTCAGATGCATGTTCCGTTGACTGACGACTGTGCCAAGGCCGAGAGCACCAAGGCGGTGGACGACGGCAGGCCTAGGAAGGAACGCACAGAGGCAGGGAAGACTCAGCAGCTTGTTTCCACGAGGGGAGTACGATCAACGAGGTTTATCGTTCATCCGCCACGCCGGAGAATAAAGAGGTGTGGGTGAGTAGGATGGCTAGGCCAGCGATGGGAGTACTGGGCGGTGAGGTCATGCTGGCAAAGACAAAGCCGGGTCATGGAGGAGGGCATGGTCTCACGGCCTTGTTTGAGGGCCGAGCAGAAGAGCAGAGATTGAAGAACGACGCCATGGATGGCCATCCAACAAATAACGCAAGGCCAACCTTTTTTTAGGAAAGCCTCAACTGTGGAAAACAAAGAGCCCATCCCCATTATTTCTAATAATTTACAGCCCATTTGCTAATTTAAGGTTTTTTGGAGCCCATATTCTTTTTGTTAGCATTACAGCCCATATTGTGGCTACTGCTAAAAAAATATTAAATTTTGCATATTTCAATGCGTCCAACTGTTTTTAATCCCAAATTTCACTCACATTCAAACTGATTTTAAAACTAAATGTATATCAATATAAAATCCAACAAATTCTCCACGCATAAAAATTAATGTAATTTAAAATCTTCAAATGAAAAAAATATTTGAAACTAATTGCCGCTTGATGTGTTTTAAAATGTACAACCCATTTCTCATCGATGGGCTATTTTCACAAATGAAAGCTCTCCTTGTTGAAAGATTTGCAGCCCAACAGCTCGAAAGCGATTTACTTGGCAAATCACAAAAACTGGTCAGGGTGGACCCACCACACCTCTCCACGCACAAGACTGATGGAAGTCGCCTCGACCACGCTGACCACGCCACACGGAGAGCACCACGGCGGTGGACGACGGCCAGGCCTAGAAGGGACAACGGAGCCGGGAAGACGCCAGTGGAAGCCCGCAGCAGAGAGGAGTACGAGGGTTCACCGGTTCGGCCATGTGTGAGGTTGCCCGCCAGGCTCCGCCAGCTGGGAATAGTAGGGAGTCCTTCCACGATGCGTGGGAGCATGAGGCACGCACCGGCGCTGGTTTGGGCGCTGGAGCAAGAAGACCAGGTTGAAGAAGCACCACGGCCGTTGATGGACATGACGTCACATCGGAGCTAGAATCGTTTATATTGACTAAGTTGACAAAGCCTTCGTCTCGCCAACTTAGTAGGCCCAGTCAGCCTCCCACCAAGGTGGGTCCCAACTAGCGTGGGGAGTATTCATTTTTTGTGCGTATAAGGAGGCACTCCGGTGGGTCCGAGCCGATGGGGGCTTTTTTTCATGAAATACGGTGGCCCGTCAGTGGGTCCCAGCGTGGGCAAACGCCGCAATACGGTGGTCTGCCCGTGGGTCCTCGCCGCCTTGAGGAAATTATTTTCGCGAATAAGGAGGCACTTTATTGCCGTCATGGACCCACCTCGACTCTCCACGCATGATACTCTCCGATGGAAGTCGCTCGACCACGCTGACCTCGCCGCTTCCGCTGCATGCATGGCCCATGTATGCAGTGCGCCCCCACCCAGCCTTCACGTGACATACCATCTTCCGATGACTTTTGCTGTCGATTGACATCGCGTCGAAGCGCACCTGCATCGGAACGACTTTGAGATGGGGAAGACGGGCAAAGGAGTCGCAGATGGAGAGGAGGGAACTTCATCGAGTCTTGAAAAAGACACTACGGTATACGCTTTTACCGGAGACAGGAGCAAGAATGAGGTTGAAGAAGAGATACTGGATTAACATCCAACGGTCCAACTGCTAGAATCATTTGTTGATTAAGTTGACAGCCATGCATAACGCCCGCTTAGCAGCCCACAAGTCACCACCAACCGACGGGTCCCAAATCAACGGATGAATAATTTTTCGCAAAACAAGGAGGTTCCTTCCAGAAGATACACGTGGGTCCCAAATTGTGGTGGAGGAAACATTTTTTCAGCTTAATAAGGAGGAACTTTCTTGCAGGCGACCATGGACCTCGTGGGTCCCAAACACAAGCCTCCACATACAGCCCTCTTCCGATGACTCTCGCTTGTTGACCACGCCGACCGAACACAATGAGGCGGTGGACGACGGCAGGCCCTGGACGGAACGACTCGGAGATGGGAAAACGCTAAGGAGTCGCAGATTGAGAGGAGGAGAAGGGTTATAACGGTTCATAATTCATATCAAACTCAAGTTCACAGGACACGCTCATATTCATAGCCAACATTCACTATCAACAACTCAAAAGATTCATATATACACAAGCTCAAAGATATCTATGCATCCAAATGATTGATAGATCACACGACAATATTCATACATAATTCACAAAAGATTCAGAGATACACATGTTCAAGATGTTTATGCATCCAAATGATTGAGATCACAGCCAATATGATCCATGGACTAACTTTAATTACCTAGGGTGACTGTAAATGGTGTTCAATCGAGGTACTTCTTGCTAAAATTAGTTCTTGTACGAGTAAACTTTTGAGTACATAAGAGAAAGATGCATAACTGAACTTTGCTTGTAGGTTTATCCTCAAATAGTGGCCTCGTCGACGGAGGTTTGAGCAACTTGGCCACTACTTTCATCCAACTAGTTTATTCGCTCATCTTGGTCCCCAGATCTCGCCAAAATTCTACATTGCGACGAGAAAGGAGGCGGTTGAGAAAATGAACCACCCAAATTTTTTGTGCGCCTAACAAATGGAGCATCCTTGCAAGGTAGATCGATTAAGTCCTGATGAATATACGCCACAACCAACTTGTCTCGAATCTTTAGACCATGCCATATAGTTCGCTACCATATGTGCCGATAACCAAAAGGCACAAGTTGGGACCAAAGATCGGACTGCTTCTGGCTATGCACCAAGCAATATTTTTGGCATTCACTCCTAATACTTGAGTTTGACAATTGGTTGACGCGGTTGATACTGAATGAATATAGGCACTTTGTCAACATCGATGCTTTCTCGAGTGAACTTGGAGTACATAGCAAAGCATAAGTACTGTCCATCGGATCATTTTGTGCAGCTTCTACTAAATCACCCGATGTAATGATTTGCATGAAGTTCAGCTCCAAATTACTCCTTTATGAAATCGCAAACAGAGCACAATACCAAATTACCAATACATATGATGTGCACAATAATCAGGATAAAGACCAGCACCAACTCGTGTGAGGTAGCATATCATTACTATTTCTTTGACCGAAGCCGAGATAAGCCAAGCGATCGACAAAGAAAGGAAGAAAGCGGATATTAGCGAATGACGTGAAAGGACTAAGTCATCGGCAATGAAGCACCCAGTTTTTGTGCGCCCACCAAAATCGAGCATCCTCGTTGGCACATATATTGAGAGAGTGAGATTACTGTAATAGTGGGACTAGTTGATGAAACATACACTAACAAATAGAAGCACCTCATTATCTTAATGGGTAAAGTTAGCAACATAGTAGTCTTGCTTAAAGAGAGGTATTAGTTTATTTAATCGTGCCAATTAGCTCAACTCAACACTCAAAGCATTGCCATTTATCATAGGTTGCAAAACTTAAAAGTGCAAAGATAAAGGAGTTTTCATGACAAGAGTAACGATACAAATAGAGATGACAAGAACTAATATGGATGAAGGCCTTAGGCCTGCATCAACCCGAGAAAAAAGCTTATTCATGTAGTCCCATAAGAGATGATAAAGCACTCACCGAATCACACAATAGTATTTTGTGCACTTCAAATGTATGGTTGAAATCACTCTTGTTTACCAAAGGCTGAGATTATATCGAAGATTATCAAGAACTTCAGCAGAGTTAAAGCAATCGGGCGGATACGCTTCATTGTATTGTCTTGTGTAGTTCCACTAAAATGTATGATTGGCACAACATGATCCTGTTTGCACAAGTAGGAACAAGGTGAAACCTTCATTAGCTTAGTGAGAAAGGATAGGAAGACATTAGCATATTACTCAAAAAAAGAGCATCAAATTCATGATGGACAATACGCAAAACATTGCCTCATTGAACCAATGGCAATAAATTGACATGCAAAACAATAGCACTATTATGTCATGACACTAATAATATTCTCCCTGCTCCACCACATGATTCACCTCCATAGACAAACATTCACACGCATATGATTCAAGATAGGGTCCTACTAAAGATTTGTTTAACTCCAACAGAAAATTAGGCAGAATAAATTAGTGGTACTTAAGTGCTCCTAATTAATTAAGTGAGATGCAGGTGGAAGGGCCTCGGAGGATCGCCTCACATGTAAGGTAGTCGCTTTCGAGCCCTTGAATAGCCCTCGACGAGGCCTCCGGCTTCAAAGAAGATCGCTTTGCATCTGTATTATTCTTCTTCTTCTTCCTCTTCATGCTATGTTTCTCTTTCTCTCTCACCAGCTTGGTGAAACCAAGTACATGATTGGCCTTCTAATTCAGAATTGGTTTTGTCGTTGAGGGAGTACAAGTACTAGTAAAAAAACATTATTTTCCTGGCAAATGAAAATAGAGATGAACACATGCATTAAATATCATTCTTACCTAAAGGAAGGTTATTGCGCTAATATGGATGATGAGGATTGGAACACAGATCTCCCTTTGTGCAGTTCCACCAAATGAACCAACTGCTCCATCTGACATTCAGCTTAAACAAAGACAAAAGTCACTTCTTTAAGAAGAGTTTTGTAGGCACCAAAAGGTCACAACAAAGAACTGTGTGAATTGGATATCGTTTGCACAAAAAGGCACAGAGGAAATAATGAGTCTCAAACAATTACAGGCAAAAAATTTGGCTAAACTTGTCGAGTCTCAAACAATTACAGCAAAAACAGTGGCATGGCTTCATTTTTACCAGGACATTATATTAAGAACAGCTAAGGGCTGCTCGGTTCACGTGTTTGTGCAGATTTTCAGAGGAACACAATTCCTATCATTCTTTTCCTTCCAACCGCTCGAACACGGAAAGGTGAATAGTGTTTCATAGGAAAGCTGGTCCGTAGTAATCGATTCCATCGGATTAGAAACATCCACGCCGCTCATTTTTTTGGCGGAAGTCGAGGCAGCCGCCATGCGCATTAGAAAGTTGTTGTGCTGTGTTTGCCGAATAAAAAATCAACCTATGTGGTAATGTGAGGTGAGGACAAGAGTAGTCACTGCAGCTGAATAAACAAATAGCATCTCATACCGCCAAGCATGCTACTCTAAAAAACAAATCAGTACATTTCAGAGTCCATCCTACATTCTCTTGAGAGTCCGCTTATTGTTCCATAGTTTTATACCTACATTCCTTTCCTATTCCTCTATTTTCATCAAGACCTATGTTTTCTGCCCTTTATTCCGACGGAGCCTAAATATTTGGTATAGGGCATGGGATGAAGGTGCACAAAGAAGACAACACCATGTATGAAATGGGGCATAAAGTGGTGATTCATAGTTTGTTCCGAAACAAACATCCAAGAAACATATCCGGTTGGTCCCATTTTGTTCACTCTAGCCACCTACTCCTATGTGTGGATAGCAAATCTAGTCCTGGTCATACCACCGTACAGCTACCATTCTATTTCCCTTTTCACCAAGAGACCTTGGATGACCAATTGCATTACTTTCATCCCCTTTCCTTCCTGTTTGTACCAAGTCCGATGTACATACTAAATTCCCACCCCCACTTTATTTCAATGACAAGTATTTTGGACGAGGAGTACAAGATTCACTCCATGAAGTAGCTTTACCTCAACAAAGAAGAAAAAATAGGTGACGGACCATCCGATCGAG
This sequence comes from Aegilops longissima, assembly GCA_021605205.1. NCBI lineage: Eukaryota > Viridiplantae > Streptophyta > Magnoliopsida > Poales > Poaceae > Aegilops > Aegilops longissima. Next base: position 600,565,851 of record CM038677.1, on the reverse strand, counting down.
GGGCCGAGAGGTAGAAAATGATGCACTTGCAGCGAAGGAAGAAATGGGAAGTAGAGCTAAGGCGGTTTCGAACAAAGATATAAGGTCGCGGGATGTGGATAGGTGGGCGCGGAGGCCGGATCCGCCACGTGCAACGCATTTAAGGGATCGAGGACCTCTCACCGCCGCCGAGATAACGGTGCGGCAAGTAGGGTCTCCTCCTCGCCGACGACGGCCAAACGCTGCCCTCCTCCCCTTCACGCGGAGGGGATACGTCGGATCTCAGAATCAGCGTGAGGATAGAAAGCCAAGTTTTGAAGGAGAAAGACAGGTTACTACCCTATCTTGTTTAGATCCGAGAGGATGAGAGTGTGTGAATAGAGCAGCCCTAGCAAGCAAGCGCTGAGGCTCCGCCTATATATAAGTAGTGGGGTAGTTTTTCTTTTCACTCCATCAAAACAATCGCTTAAAATTGTGTACTATACTTACATGCCAGTCGCGTTTTTTTAGTTGTTGATTGTTTTTGAGATAGCTACCCGCTTGTTCCAAGTGGTGTTACTGTGCCGTCGCACTTTGTATCGCTCAAGTCGTAGTACTACAAGTCCCTCCATTAAATGAACAACCACCCCTCGTAAAATTGTGAACAAGCCCACGCTAAAATTAGCGAAACGGTGCCCTAACATGCATTATTATTTATATTTTACCCTCCTCGCTCCTAAATATAAGTCTTTTTATTAGCCACACCTAAGACAAGAATTTTTTATTAGCAAGGAACCCCACATGTCATAGACACAAAATTGTGGCAAGATTCCTTAGGCAAGCCAAAGTGTGTCTAACAATTTGAGCAACTCAGGTTAGGCAAGTGTGGCAAGTGTGGGAAAAATAATGTGGCAACATAAGACAAACATAGTCACAATCCAAACAGCCCTGTGATTTTTGTGACATGCATGAAAATTTGGTTAGTTAAATTTATAGTCAAAATTTGGCAAGGTGCATCAAATCAACACATGCAAGTATCAAAGGAAAGTCACGCATGCATGCATGCTGTACTCCCTCTTCCAAATATAAGTCTTTTAGAGATTGCAACAAGTGACTACTCCTCCTCCTAAATGTAAGTCTTTTAGGGATTCCACTACAAACTACATACGATGTATATAGACATATTTTAGAGTGTAGATTCACTCATTTTGTTTCAGTGTACCCAGTTCATAGTGAAATTCTAAAAGACTTATATTTTGGAACGGAGGGAGTACATACGAAGGTAATATGTCTACCCTACATGGCGGTAGCCCATTTGAAATGTGTAAAAGAGTTTTATCAATGCAAGCTTTGATGTGTCGCGTCAACTGCATAAGCCCGAGAAATTTGATTACACGACGCCTCTCCTCGCGGATCGAAGCTCGTGTTTAATCAAGTTTGTTGCATGACAGTGGCCAACCACCTGCTGGGCCCACTCGTCATGGACGCAAAGGTGAGAGTAGTAGAAGCCACACGCTATCCCTCCCGCACGAGGTGGACGGACATGCAGAAGGATTCGACATCGAGAAGTAGGGTAACATCATTGTTCGCCTTCTCAAGAGGCGAAGAGCCAAGCGCAAACCGAACGCAGGCCATAACGCCTGGCAGCGGTTCCTTGAGTACTAGCAGTGCTCTTGCATGAGACAAAATTGCTATTGTTTAACAATTAAACTCCATTATCCATTGGTTGATACTCATTCTCAGATAGGTCCACGCGCTTAGCACCGCTTCTCCCTGGGTCACCAATGTTTATTTGTTAATTAATAGCATTCCATGCAATGAACTAGCCATTGCAAGTCATTAAAAGCATGCACACCTCTCATCTCTTATTGGTTGATACGTATGTCAAGAAACAAGAAACAAGGTAGAAGTTAATGCACCGCGCCAAGTGTTTTGGGACTATTTGTTTTCAGAAGATGACTTACACCTAGACGAGGGAGTAGTATAGACCTGTAAACCGAAGGAGTATTTGCCTTTCTAGAGATTTCAACAAGTGACTAGACTTCGCTCAAAAAACAAGTGACTAGACTACACTGTGGTGTGTGACTCCCTCCCTCCTGGCTTAGGGCTCAAATTTGCACAATATTGAGGCTAGCCATAGTGGGAGTAACTGGTAGTAACTTAACACATCCCAAGACAATTTTACAAAAGTATTTAATGAGAAAGAGGTGTGTGGTAACATAATACATCGTAACATAGCGCTTCCGAGGCAAAATGAGTCTATTTGATAATAAATGGCAATCTATGATACTACTACTATGTTACTTGCACTATGGAGGTATTCTCCTTATGGTTTATAGGGCTTATCTAAATTTCATTTTCCATTTTATAAGGCTCAATTTGTTGTTCTAATCACATGTTCAGATTTCAAGGCATTAAATCATTGCATGCAAGAAAGAGAAATTGACCAATGCATGTAATTTATGCATGCATGCATTATAATTAACAAAACATACTTTTGAGGAAAACAAGAGCAATTGGGTGCTTTGCAAATACAAAAAGTATTCCACCACTCACCATCTACCTTGGTTGATGAGATTTTGAATTGAGCCTTATAAACCTGGAAGGAGGGAGGTATTACACTAGTGTCATATATGACACTAGTCTAAGTTACTCCCCACTATGACCATTTCGAGAGAGTGCTTTGATACGCTTTAGTCTCATGACTAAAAGTAGGACTAAACTTGTTAGCCTCATCCATGCTTGGATCCAAATACTAAAGAGACTAAAATCAAGTTAATGACATTTCAAAGCATCCGCCCGCTATCCACCAAATCACAATGAGGTGCTAAATGAGACTCACTTGCCACCCCTTGGTGGGCCGCTATGACCAATATCACAAAACCCACACCTTTACCAAAGAAGGGTAAGGTGGCTCCAAGTTGACCGGACGAAGCAACCATCATTTCATTGAACGCTTCTCAAGCCCTTTCTTCCCTTTCTTGAAGAAAACCTCACCTGTGCTACTCTACTGCCATTTTTCTTCTCACCGACGAAGGAAAGGTGGGTGAATCATTATGCTGCTATATTTTCATTCCAATAATCTTTTTAAGCATCGACCGATTCTCACATCCTATTTTTTCCCGCTTTCATTGCGATTGTGGTTTTTCGATTGCTTTTTTTTGTCAGCCATTGATGGATCTCGAGCACTAGGCAAAGAGTTGCCACGGACAACCCATCGGAGATGCCGATCTCCGTGAAGCGAGCACCACCAACGAAAGACCATGTTAGGGCCAACCCATGGAGAGACGAAGAACTCCAAGAAACAAGCACCGCCAAAGAGTTGAGGACGCGCATGATTTAACCCTCAAAGAAAGTTGAAGAACAGCAAGGGCCCCACCGTGCCTACCCCAGAGCTCTGATTGCCACCTATGTGAGGCTCAAGACCGAGTTTGAGGAGATAGTGCCGCTGAGAGAAGCGACTGCAAGGTGATGGCCCCATCGAGACGAGGAGATGGCCCCTGAGGGATGAGATCCCCGTGAGCTCACAAGGTAAAAATAATGGCTTATTACCATAGTTGTGGTTTTTGATTATTTGCAATGTGCTTGCTTTTTGATTATTTGCAATGCTTGCTAATATGTTAGTGTTGTGCAGGTGCCGTGGTTGTCCTTGATGATTCCATGTCGTGGCCCGTCTCTGGCATCGCTTCGAGATCGATTCCGATATCGCTGTCCATCCCTGACATCGCCCCGTAGATCGATTCCGATGTCGCGGTCAGTCCTGTGGACATCGCCTGTAAATCGATTCATGCCGTTGTCCTGTTGTGGCTGCCTGAGAGATCATGACAAGAAATAGTTGGTCGCGCTTAATCCTTGTGGTAGTTTGCATTGCCCTGTTTAATTACCGTAACGATGTGTTATCAAACCATCTTAGGGCTAGTAATCGCTTGTGTGGGCGGATCTTGCTACTTTTGTTTGATAGTGAATCATGCTAACCTCTCCGAAGTTATGGAAATGTATGTATCCTCACCAGCTTTTGATGTAATATATGGCATGCTTAGATGTAAGTTTGAACTGTTTATCATATCGCCAGGCTTGTTTGATGATTCTGGTGTTAGTAGGCTAGCTATCGTATGAAGCTATAGTACTTGCAAAACACTCACCAAGAGAAACGTTGGGGTGATGAGCTCGTGGTACGCGCTTATCCTCGCCGACGAATTAACAGCCCTAGCTCCTAAAATTGTAGGCTTAGCGATCGATCGATAATAGTCGACATACATTCAGCCTCATTTGGTTCATAGGGTAGGAAAATCGTAGCAAAAGTATAGAGAACGTGCAACACAAAATCATAGAGTGCGTAGACGCATTCTCCGCTCCAAAATAGATGACCCTAGGGGCTAGTTTGGCCTAGTGGGTTTCAGTGATATGACGTGGTACAAAGCCGTCCAGCCTTGGTGTAAAGTATTATGTACAAGAAGTTTTCTGGAAGCGGAATTCAACGTCATGATGGTCAACAACTTACTTACGGGAAAGGTTGGGCCTCGCGATAACACCCGGGTAGACTGTGGATGGTCGATTCCACATGTCGGCTAATGAAAGTATTTTTTCCGATAGAGGACGAGCAAACAGTATTCATTGTTTATTTTGATGAAAGCTATTGTCTCCACTTTACTCTTGACTTTGTCAATGCTCTCTCTCCTCCACATAAGCGGGACTACTTGCTATGCATGCAGCGGCAGTCAAGGCCTTGAGGGGCCAGGCCTGAGAGATGGTCTCGGTTGCCGGACCAAGATGGCCCACCTCACATTATCACCATATTTCTTGAGTCCGTATAAGCAAGTGATCTCTTCTCCCTCCCCGTTTTTCTCTCACCGACGCTCACGAGCGAGATTTGCCATCGACGGTTTATTCAATTACGGTCCCACATGTCGTGAAATTGCAAGACAACGCTGTCTTTGGTGAGCGGGCAAGCAGCTTGACTGGTTGTGGCCGACGAGTCGTGTAAGTGTGCCGCCTTTAGAACTTCAAGCGAACATTTTCGGGCGATCGATCGATAGAAATCCGAACAAAATGACGAGGTGTGCTTTCCCGCCGTTAGGCGGCTAGTTCGAGGATATGACGTACATGTGCCGCCCACTTGCTCCATTTTATGTAAGCAAGAGTTTACACTCATACGGAGGAGGCGTAAACACCGCGGATCTGATTTTGATCGAGGGATAACTGCCCTCGCCAAATAATGGAGGATTGTTAGCATTATAGCATGATAGTTAGGGCATCTCCAGGCTGGCCCACAAATTTACATTCTAAGATTCCGAGGACACGATGGATGCCATCCGATGCCGCCCGCATACCTTTCACAACTATATGAACTAACCGGATTTAAATTGTGCAAACAAAGCAAATTTCAAATTAACCGATGAAATTAATCGATGAAATTCATTACATTTCAAAACTTTTCCTACAAACCGGACGAAATTCATTACATATTTCGTGGTGGAGCAAGGAACCTCGTAGGAGCCGCTCCGCACTCATAATATTTAATATTATTCAGCGATATAAAATTAACCAATCATCTCCATAAAGGACTGAAGAGTACAAACACGGCAGCCCAAAGGTAGTTACATCATACTAGTACATGGCTAACCCACGCTATCACCATATTTTTGGCTTCCGAAAGCGAACCATCTCTAGTAATCCAGAACTAGACGCTTCTCCTCCTCGCTCTATCAAAGTGCGGCGGTCTGGCGCTTCGCCATCTATTGAGGTCGGTTAACTATCACATGTTAGCGACATGCCAAGAGCATTCTAAAAAATTCTTTCACGTTCCGCTTTCAAAAAGAAAAAACCTTTCACGCATTTAATTTGCCTGTATGCTTTGAGCAACTTGCATGTCCTATACTGCCCCTGCTTGATACTCTAACTTAGCTAGAGGTTAGACTAACTCATGACTAACCCCGAACTAATCAGCCAAAGAGGTGTTTGGGTGATGGTTAGATTGACAATAAATGCACTTCATGAGAGAAAAGTGATTTTTCAAAGGGTCCCAATGAGAACTATTCCGCTAGCACCTCTTGGTGGGATAGGTGGGTTCTTGCAACTTGCTCCAATTTAAACCTCATGCTTGGATACTTTAGGGCTATTTGAGCCCCAACTAGCTCAAACTAACTCTAACCCATGGATCCAAACAGGCTTGCGGCTCCTCGACGCTGAAAGGCCAAGGCACCGAAGCGCGCCTTCTGTCGCGCCACTTCAAAGCCGGCCGCTGCAAGAGGTCGCCCTCCACCCGGGCATTAATGCGTAATCGACGCCTCCAGCGACGCTGACCGCTTTCACGCGAAGCACGCTAGCAAGGGAGTATAGGTTTTGAACCGTTTCGGTGTAGTAGTAATGGTAGTTTGCAAAATCATCAATTGCACCCGCTTCTAAGAAATTGTGGTAAAAACGTTATCACAGCCCGCTTCCTCTCCTTCCTTCGTGATTTACGTGGCCATGTTAACGGGTTGTGTAAAAATGTCACTTCCTCGCTCGTGATTTCGTTATATAATTACAAGCAAGATTCGGCATTGCACGGAACATCAATATGCATTTTTTTACAAACACCTGTTGTGATTGACCCATGCAGAGTAATCCCATGTAAAAACTAATGATATCTCGAGAATTTTATCGAAAACTGGTATCTCGAGAATGTCATCGAAAAAAGATGAGATGAGATAAGTGGAGCGTGGTGGTGATCGGTGGCTGAATGGGCGAGGCATGGGATGGATTTGCGCGGCAGCGCGCGCCACCATGCATGCTAGATTGTTCCAGACTTATTCCTTTTAATTGCTGAGCAATGAGGTTATGGAGATAATGATGTGAGAGAGGTGCGGTATCTTTGTAAAATTATCATAGTTTGCTTCCTATCCACGATATAGATCATACTCTCAGACAAGATGGCAGTGCACACCATCGCCAACTCGCTTTTTTATAAGGGTATACAGATGATAAGTTTGTCGACTACTAAAGTAAAGTGGAATCTGTCCATGTTATGCAAGTAAATAAAGGTGATTGTTTATCATATGGGTAAGGTTGGATGAAGGGTGGTAGGAACAAATGCTCCGCCTAGAGCATGTGAGATGGAGTCTTAGTGTGTGTGTGTGTGTGTGTGTGTGTGTGTGTGAGAGAGAGAGAGAGAGAGAGAGAGAGAGAGAGAGAGTCTTAGTTTGTGTGTGTGAGAGAGAGAGAGAGATGGAGTCTAAGTGTGGGGGTGGTGGGTGTGTGTGTGTGTGTGTGTGTGTGAGAGAGAGAGAGATGGAGTCTTAGTGTGTGGGGGGGGGTGGTGCATGCGGCGGTGTGTGTGTGTGTGTGTCAAGGTGTGTGTGTGTCCCGGGTCCTCTATGGATGTAATTTAGTGTGCATGGCTTCATCATAGAGAGGTGATGTGTATGGCAGAGGCCACCAACGATGGGGTGCGAGAGAAAATGCCAGAGGAGGGAAGAGAAGGTGCATGCTGTGAGAGGAGTCGACATCGAGAGAACGTGTTTGTTCGAGAGACACCACGAACTACTATATATCGATGGTGCATGTAGGCGGAATTAAACAAAGGGATGGTCTTATTGGTTTGGGATATAGGGAAGAGGAGAGGCGCCAGTGTCTTTCGCCCCGCCAGTTGGCCAGCCTTGTCGAAGAGCAATCTTGTCGTTTCAGACTAACTTCCTTGTTGGTCGGTCAAGAGGCTTTCAGCTTGGCATTTTCATCTTCAAGTTTGTCGACCGAGGTAAGTTTCTTCACGAGCTTTGTTTTCTCCAAAGCCTTTGTGCCTCTCTGCAAGGTCAAGGTCTTTCTTCTTCAGTCTCTTCCAGCTTTATCTGCAAAGCAACAATGAGAACAGAGTTGAGAATGAACAGAAAAACAAAGATAACAAAGTTCTCACCAGCCATACCTTTTGCTTCATCCTTCTTCGCAAATTCTCCTAAGCAAGCTTCAAGTCGAGGTTGAGCTGGATCTGTTTGTTCTCTATCTCAAAGATAGCGAGCCACAAGCTCGCAAGATTTCTACAAAGAGTCAATCAACAAAAGGCATCAAAGACAGATCACTTCCGAGTGACTAAGGAAAAATCAGAGATTTTAAGACTACAATCAATCAAAACATCTCGACAAGAGTCTCGGGACTACACCCAGCGGTGCACTCAGCGTTCTCACTGGTTTTACTAATTTGGTTCACCAATGACCAAAAAGAGGCAAAAGGTTATGATTCTAAAACCATGGCTAATTGTCGCGGGTCACCGTGGTAAAAATAGTTCTTTAGACTATAGTCGATCGCACGCAGCTCCACCATAGTCTCGGGACTACACCTGGTGCACTCCAGCGTGCCCCCACCGGTTTTATGGTTCCATTCGACTTGGTCCGACCAGGCCGAGTGAAGAAGTTCAAGTATAAAGACTATAGTCGATCGCACGCAGTCCACCATAGTCTCGGGATTACACTCCAGGGTGCACTCATGCTGCCCCACAAAAACTCAATCCGACACACCCACCCAAAGGTGTACAGACATGGAAATCTTCTAAAGAAGTAGGTAGCATGTCCTAACAGCAAGCAGCTTCGTGTAGCATATCCTAACAGAGCAAGCAACGATCGACTTATTTGGACATTGCTCGAGAGCTGAACTAGCATCATAGGTCACCTGGCTGGCCTCTCGGACCGCCTTCACTTGCTCCATCATGATCCTCGTCAAGATAGCCTCCTTAGCATCACTCACTTGGTCTTCCGGACGTGTATAGCAAAGAGGGATGGTGGATCAGCAATCGATTTAAGTGGGTCGGCACTTGTCAGCCTGCACAAAGAAAAAGACACAGGCTCGAGTGGGGTTGCTCTCTCGAAACCTAGCGCCTCGTATCGTCACAACGGAGCAGCCTTGCCAAGAGGCACCCTCTTGTTCTTCCTCTTCCTCAACGGGCGCTCGCCATCATCGGGAGATCAATGACATGAGGTGGAACTACAAGAAAGATTCAAAAGTAAACATGGAACCAATCGACTAAAAGCGAAACCTACAGAGATCATACCAAGGTTGGAGGTGACGGCATCTTCCATTTCCTGATCTTCGCTTGGCTGAGGTCTCGAGGTGGCAACACCGCAGATTTCAAGAATCGGCATGATCACCATCGAGTCAATCAAAAGTACACTCATGTTGAATAGGGAAATACAAGTTCTGCTGATTACCCGGAGATGGTGGGAATGACCATCCGCATCTTGGGTGGGCCTTCGCCGGATTTGACGACGCTTGCTTGAGGTTGCTTCGGCGGTTTCTCACCGGGCAGGGAAGTTGTCGAGGTCGCTTGCCGATCGCCCAGTGGGCGCAATAGCTTTACCGCGCCCGCCGCGGGTCATGCGTCAACTTGACCTTCCTTCCGAGCGGAGGATCGACGCCTTCCTCCTCTTCCTCCTCCTTCCTCCTCTTCATCGTAGCTGTCGTCCCTCATCCTCCTCGCCGCTTGACTCCCATTCTTCCCGGCTTTCACCTCCGCTCTCTTCTTTCTTCGACCGGTTCCCTCGCTGGGCATCGAGTACATCTCAGTGGTGACCTACAAGACAAAAAACAAGGCAAAAGTCAATCATTTAATTGGCATCTAAACAGTAATGAATGCAGCCGAATCATACCGGAGATAAGTGGTTATACCTTGTCCGCTTGTAAGTCTGGTCGAGTGGTGGAATCTCCCAGCTCCGCGAGGGTTATCTTTGTTTCGTGATGGCAGTCATCCACTTCTCCGAGTGCGCCATCGACTTCCTCCGGATGGACCCGAGTGGTATCATCCGCACTGAGTACATCCACATCGGATGGCCTCTGATTGGAGTGGCTGAATACACCGCTCGGAGGAAAACTTCCGAAGATCCATGCCGGTCACCCCGTCACTAATGAGCTGGACTACGCTGCTCCATCAACAATTTTACTTGGCCTTCTCCTCCGGTAGCACCTTCAGTGGAAGATGGCTTGTTCACTCGACTCATGGAGAAAGGAGGGAGTCCACGACGCCCCTGGCCGGCTGGTCTTGGCAAGAGAACCAGTCGACCGCCACCTCTAACCGAAGTCGGGAGAGTCATAGCCGAAAAGCCCTCTTCCCCTCATCCGACCCCGAGTCCCCACACATCCTGATTACTTGGCTCTCTCGCTATTCGGTTCGCTTTCTTCACCGCCCGAGAGCGCATAAGTGAATATATGCTTGAAGAGGCCCTCAAGGCGGCCGACAGCCCAAGAAGTTTTGCAGATAAAGACACGTAATGTGGCAAGATAGACAATGGAGTTGGGAGGAAATGATGGAGTTGCGCCCAAAAAGTTCAAAACCCGGAAGAAAGGATTCGGGCGCAGAGAAAATCCTCGATCTCACTGGAGTGGCTAGGACGACGACTCACCCTCTTCAGTCAGGCAGCTGCCAACTTGCTCCCTAAGCCTCACGACCCATGGAGGATCAGTCCCTCGTTAGCCAGATCGTTGAGGTCCTTCGTGATGGTCGAGCGGATCCAATCTCCTCGACCAACCTTGCGGCAGCTTGGACCGCAAGAAGATCCACCCTGACCGGCGCCTCCTTCGCTGCGCGTTCTTCACCCGCCTCACTACAGCTTCCTTCACCATGGTCGCCGCGAAGCAGGTACTGAAGTGCGCGCCGAAAGCAGTGCTAAGGGCACAACAGAAGATTTGGAGGCGGAGGGAGGGAAGATTGAGGTCACATCTGTCAAAATACTCCACCGATGCTTTTATATGAGGCGGCTTCCGAGTGGTCGACGGTAGGCCTGTGCAATTCCCAAATCCGCAACAAAGCGGTATGGATACGAGCAAAAGGC